>JAWPEI010000090.1:0-300000 GCA_035578085.1 Solanum pinnatisectum | reverse complement strand
TAGCCAAGATGTTAAGGAGCCTATACGATTTTATGGAATTGAATCGGGTGAGAATCGGGCGAGTAGAACTCCTGAAATTGATCTTGGCATGAAAAGGTAGTTTTAGACCGTGAAGGTTTAAAGGTGTGTTGCGAAATAGGAGCTTGGAACTCAAATTTTGAGTTTCTGTCTCCGTGCATGCCGCTAGGGCGAGGCTGTTGTGGCAGGGTGGGGCCCGCTGTGGAGGGGCAGTCACAACATAAACCAGAGAAAAACCTCAATTTCATTATTTTCTACAAAACTCTATTCTTCAAAGCTAAGGGACAACCCATAGCAGTTTCTTATCAGATTCCCATGAATTTTAGCGCTAAAGGTAAGGTAAGCACTCTCCTAATCTGTATTTCGATTCTTAGAACATAGAATCTTGGGTAATTATTGTAAAGGGGTTGGCATGAAGTTAATGGTGGAAAAAGCCCTAGTTGAACATTAGGATCATGGGTTTGGACTTGGGTTAATAATTTTGTTATTATTCGGGTAAATTAGACCTTGTTTAGTGATCAAGAATGAGCTGAAAGACTCACATGTCTTAGGAGTATCCAGGCTTGATTTTGAGGTAAGTGATGGTTCAATTTCCTATTGTGTGTTATATGTCGTTTAATTGTTTCATTGTATGTGTCCATGTATGTGAATAGGGAATGTGAACCAAATCTAATGAAATGATTATGTGTGAACAATTACATGCCATAAACCTATTACTTGATTGTAATTATGAGCACTGTTCATTATGGGTGTGATTGTGACTGTGGTTATGGTTGTGCTGACTGGATCTGGTGTCACATTCCGACACATATATTGGATCGGGTATCACATTACCGCACATA
The DNA here is from genome assembly GCA_035578085.1 of Solanum pinnatisectum. Taxonomy (NCBI): domain Eukaryota; kingdom Viridiplantae; phylum Streptophyta; class Magnoliopsida; order Solanales; family Solanaceae; genus Solanum; species Solanum pinnatisectum. The sequence continues at coordinate 299,140 of JAWPEI010000090.1, read as the reverse complement.
CATTGGATCGCGTGTCATGTTCCGACACATACATTAGACCGGTATCACGTTTCGACATATGTATATTGGATCGGGTGTCACGTTCCGACACACTAACAATTTGGGTGTAGGTTCCATGAGAGGACCACTTTTGATTATTATGTTCATATCTACTTGTCATTGATATTGGAAAATTTTATGTTGCTCCTGAATGATAACTGAATTATGCATTATGTATATGTGTGTTTACTGTGTTGAAATTACTTGCGAATTTTTTACTGAACGGGAGTAGCCGCGTGATCCTACCAGTACACTGTGGTTTCGTGTGCTGATACTGCACTTGATCTTTCTTTGTTGATTACAGGGCATCTTCAGGTGGCTACTGACATACCTTAGTTAAGATATCATTGACTGAGACCGGATTCGAGGTTAAGCTAATTCTTACAGGTTGTCATGGATCCATCATTATTTTAGTCCATTCTTTTCGGACTCAGACTATTTATTCATTCAAACATTTTGCTTATGTTAAGTTTCATGGTTGCAACCCCTTTTTCCTTAGACTTATTGATTGGTAGAGTTTTGGTACAATGACTTTTAGGTTGTAAGGGTTGAATTTCCGCAAGAGTCATGTTTGGTGGTTTTGTTAAACTTTGGAGTCTATGGGAACTCATTATTTAGTCGTCATTTAAACCTACTTCTATATCTTTAAATTGTTTAGTTCCTTTAAGTTATTTAGTCGGGTGTGATTAACGTTTCAAGGACACTTAATCAAGTTCTAAGCATCAATGATCGTTAGTCAGTATAATAACCCAACTAAATGAGTTGGAGTCGAATCCCACAGGGAGTGGTACGTGTTTAAGATTCAAGAGTCAAGTGTGAACATGCTCAAATCAGCCATAGGAATAGACATTATCAAATAAAAACATAATTCAAATCAGGGGGTGACACAAATGTCAAATAAGGGGGTTTTAGTTTTAATTATCAACTACAACAACAGTAAATAACACAAAAATAACAATAATGAAATGGGTTCTTGGGATGTGATTCGACTATAGGCTAATGTAGACAAATGGGTATTTGCAACTGTTAGAAAATAGTTGTAAATTAGTGATTAAGTTATATTATAGAGGAGGTAAACTTTCTCTCGAACAATTTACCTCAAATCAAGTCAATTACTCTCGAACATCGGCAAGCATGCAAAATAAGAACAGCCTACGCTTTAGTCCATTTACTCTCTCGACCTGAATGTGTGAAAAGGGTTTAGGATTCACTCTCTCGAGCTGAACCCATGACAACCCAATACCCACAGACCATCAATCAATAATCTTGGTTTTAAAACCTCTCTGTCGAGCAAGCCAAAAACACAAAGGTAGAACTGCATTTGCAACTACAATTCTTAAATTAAACCACAATTAATTATTGAAATCACTTCTAAACAGCATTTAAACTAACAATTAGAAATACCCATAAACTAAATCAGCCCATAATCACATAATCACACCCCAAGAATTGGGGTTTTAGCTAGACATCATAAAAAGATAAAAAAAAATTGTTACCAAATTGTGTTTCCATCAATTGGGTACGATTAATTTCGTCTTTACAAATGTCCAAATTGAAGAATCTCAAAAACACACTTCCAATTTCTCAAAAGTGAAAACCTCAATTCTTCAAAGCTAAGGAAAACTTATCTCAATAATAAGAATTCAATAATAATATGATACTTCCTAATTGATAAAAGATACTAAACTAAATGTTCAAAAACATATTTATAGTCGCCAAAAATATGCTATAAAGAGCCATTCGGCGTAGTAAGTCACGCTCGCCAATACATTCGGCGATGCGCCCTTTAGCCAATTCCATCGCCTTTTTGTCTTAGCCTTCAGTATCCTCCAGGTCTGTAACTTTGGGCAATCCAACACTGCATCGCGGAACCACTCGGTGATCCGCCGACTGCTCTTTTCTCTTGTCGACTTGATTTTCTCCTTTAGAGCTTGGCACACTGGAACTTTAGGCGGTCAAGGATCCCTTTGGTGACTCGTCAACTGGACTTGGCGATCACCAGGCTTCCTTTTCTTCAGTCTTTCAGTTTACTTTGTTCCTTTTTGCACATTAGTGTCCTTACATTGTTCCTCAATCCATATACCTGAAAATCAGGGATTTTACATCAGTTATTGGCACAAAACAAGCATTTGAAGACACTAAACCTATACAAATAAAGCCCTAAATGAGTCCAAATCTCAGACTCATCAACACCCCCAACTTAAACTTTTGCTTATCCTCAAGTTCAGCAGTTCAAAAAGGATGTCTCAAACAGTGCTATACAAGACTCAATCATGAATGCACACAACACGACTCTACTTACTTGTGAAAGGATCAATTATGCACTCAAAGATTCAAGTTGTGACTCACCATTATCAAAGATTCTCAAGTTCACAATAGTTTCTTAAAATGCAAGTTCAAGCTCAACAAAGGTACTAAAATGTCCTCACACAAAGAATGATTCCATATTCACACAATTGTTCAACACGCTATAGCTCCGGAATCACAAACAACTCTCACACTCACAAAGATGAACACATGCATGACTCCACCCATAGGTTTGCCCTTATTTTCCAATCAACACTTGCTTCAGCTCACTCAAGATCAAAAAGGTCTTTTCAAGGCTTGTAACGGGGCTGAGTGTAAATGTATGGTCATTTAGGATCAGTGGCTATTATCCTCATGAAATGTGGTATGAACAACACTTCATTTTCTTTTCTTCATCATTCTCATGCATGCTCACAATTCACCCCATTATTCACTTTCCATGGAATACCAGACACCCCATTTGTTTTGCAACTTTCACAACTTTATTCCACAACTTTTTCATTCTTTTTATTTTTCATTTTACTTTTTGTTTTCTTTCCTTTTTTTTTTTTATGGAGGGGTTCCATCTTTCTCAAAACCATGGGTCTAGGGGGACTTCCTTGCACTTCTTGATTTATATTCTCTTTTCACCACACCCCCAACTTAGGCTTTTGGACTATGTTGGCTATTCAAAGAAACCACACTTCATGAGGATTATGGGTGAAGGGATGAGAGAGGTCTCATTAGCGTCAAGCTTCTTTCAAGAAAAGGCTAAGCCTCAAAGGGTGTTCAAGCAAAGTTCACACACTCACAAGGTAGGCCACAAAAGAGGTATAATGTCAAATTGTTTCACTCTTTAAAATTGTTGCCTAAAATCATTTCAAGAGCTCACATAACTTAGTCAACTGGGCCAACGAAGCAAATTCTAGGTGTCCATACACATGGCTCACGGTAAGATCATCACACAAGGCATTGACACCAATGTCAAACAAGACTCCACACTTTCGTTAGTGTGCAATGTTCATCAATTTGATAATCAGGTAATCACAATGAGATGCAAAAAGTTCACATATTTCTTATGCAAATTCATTTGGCCTCATCGTAGCTGCACATTCATGTTTGTTCGATTGAGAGCACTATTCAAGTCATCAGTATTGATCATAGCCGATACTCGAATTTGCACAAGAACAGCTACATTCTAACACAATAAAAAAGGGTGGAAAATTTTTTAGAAGGGTTCAAAAACCATTTTCAATTAAAACAAGGAGCCACAAGCTCAAATATCCACAACATAGTGCCAAAACATAATATATAACACAAAACCCAATATATACAAAAGATATCATCAACATAAGAGGTAGGTATGGAAATACCTTACCCCACCACAAACAAAAGACAATTTGTCCTCAAATGCAATAAAACATCCAAAAATCAATAAAAGAAGACAGAGAGGGAGGTAAAGAGAAGTCCCATCTACGCAGTCGCTCCATATGTCAGGGCATCAGTGCTCGGTGCAACACTTTGAACAAGGGCATTAGTGCCCAGAGTCACATCAACAGCACTCGATCCACTATGGCCCGCCATGGATGTCTCTGTTAGCGATGTCTGAATCACTGACTGGACAATCGCCTCCACCAGATCTAGCAGTTCTCTATAGATGCTCTCCTCTCTCACCTCTATCTGCTCCGCATCGATCTCTACCTCCGACTCATCAACTGCTATGTCATCCATCTGTACGTCTCCAGTTGTGACTGGAGGAATCTCAGAAGTTTTCAGGGCATCTATATCATCAACTGCCTCCAGAAGTGAAGTGAAGTCTGTGGACTTCAAGTAGTACATGTCCTTCCTCAGATCTGCAACCTCGGCTTTCAAAATCGTTACCTCTGAAGTCTCCCCTTGTCTACTCTCACAAATCTCAACTCTCACAGTGAGAGTGTCAATAGATGCTCGTAGGGGAGTCAATGCAGCTAGGATAGAACTCTCAATCATCCATGGCACTATAACCTCCAATCGAGTAGCCCTCACATCCGCAGAATGGGCTAAGTGTCCTATCTTCAGGAGCATGGCCTGAGTGATCTTGGTCGGTTGGGAAGCAGTAGAAGTACCAAGAGTCTAGGAGGAAGTGGAAGTACCTGAAGGCCCGGAGGACAGAGTAGGCAAAGGTGCCTCTGCAGGTATAGAGTCAATGTCCAACTCTTGGGATGCATCTACCGGGGTTGCTCTCCTCCTGCCTCCTCCCAAGTGTACTCGGCCTTTATATGCCAGATGTCTGTCGAGGATGTAGGAGTGACCTTAATATCTCTCATCTCATCACGAGGAACTCCAGCACACTGGCACAACTCTTTAATTAGCACTGGGAATGGAAGGGATGTCTAATGTTGTTTGTCCATCATGGCCATCTCCTACTTATAAGGAGTCCCACGTTGATGCTCCTCCTGGATATGATTGACCCAAAGCAGGCCACCTTGGGATGCCGGAGGATGGACACGTTCTGGGAAGGCATAATGGAGTTGCTGATTAATCCTAATCAGTACCGAGCAGTAATATTTAGGTCCTTTTTCTCGATGGGGGCTCCTGCCTCGATTCACCTCGAGGTGGTATCAGAAATCAAAGGTGCAAGCCAGCCCTTTAAATCATCTAGGGACTGAGTAATAGGCAAGCCCTCATATGCAAGTGTAGCACCTAGAGCCCTGTCGAGTACAGTATTAATGTACTCACTGCTGCACCCTACTTGCTTTCCTTGGACCATGACAGACTTCACTGGTCTGAAAGCACTGGCCTTCTTTTTGCCCTTGTGTACCAAGTCATTGTATGTTGTGTAGAACTCCCAGACCCATGTAGGAATATATGGGCCTTGGGCATTGGTGAAACTGGAGGGTGTTCCTCACAGTGGAGTATTTAACCACTAAGCCCTCTGTGGATAGCAGCCTCTCCTCTAGAATTGTCCGCAACCCATCAGTTTTTAATCTGTTGAGTATCCTGGGAGATTCTATACTGGTGGCACTGGGGCCATAGGTGGTGCTGAAGCTGGCACTGTATCAGCTATAGAAAGAGTGGCTGCTAGAGCTTTAGATGTGTCTGGGTGAGATCTAGCACAGATCTTTGCTCGCCTAGACTGTAGGGGCTGGTCATTATCTGGCTCGGAGAGTTCAACGGACTTTTTTTCCCCGTTGGAGTTGTGCTCAGGGGTCTTAGATACGGGCCTCTTTCCCTTACCCTTGCCTCCCTTGGGAGGTGTCTTCTTTCCCTTTTTAGGAGGATTGGCTCCCTCTTCATTTATCACTACACCCCATGCTCTTTTACAAGGCGGCATGTCGAGGTTGGCTTTAGCCATATCTGCAAAAACATCAAAAAGAGTTAGAAAAGTGCATTAGGAAAATTCATTTGAATATTTGACATTTCGATTATATTTAGACTTATTGGCATGGTCCAACATTGTTTATGGATTTTGAAATGCTATGTTTATTTAAATTTCATGGGTATAAGTGAAATTTTGATTTAGGTAGTAGTCTTGTGATTAAAGAAGACAGCTTACTGAAAGACACAACAAATTCATCATTAGACAAGGAGGAAAAGGTAAGATAGATATGTAAGAGATAGAAAGTATAGAAGCAAGTGTTAACAAAACTATCAGACCAAGAAAAGAACTACAGGAGGAACAACTACCTCAACTTTAAAACGACATAGGATAAGTGAAATCTCATGTAAATAGTGAGGGAGGACCGGTGCTTGAGATTATAGAATAAGTGAAATTTCATATAAATAGTGAGGGAGAACCGATGCTTAGCGATATGGTCTTTCAATTGATTTTGTGGAAACACGGAAAATTTTTTACACTAATATTTCCATTTCATTATTTAAATCAAATAGATTTGTTGTTTTGTTTGTCTAAGCTTTCATATATTCAAATTGCTACACAATAATATCATACTTTCAAGGTTAACTATTACATATGCTATTTGGTAGATACAAATTATAGAAAATACTAAATTCATTTTACAATTATTTTCGTGTGCACTGTGTAGTTAAAGATTTGCAATTTTTACTATCAAGTTTCAGCTACATGTATATTCTTTTCCACTTGTAATTGTGATTCTGTTTTTCCTCTCCTCTACATTAACTTTCTCCATCTTTACTGAATTATACAAAGAATAGTTTGATTTGTTATCATTATTTTGAAGTGTTTTGTGCATTGAATAAGGAAAAAATTTAAACATATAATTATATCCCACATTCAAGATAGATAAGGGTTCTCCAAAAGTCAAACAAAAGTAATATAAATTATGAATTCTGAAAAAAGTTCATGCTGATTAAAAGACTATATGGCGTGAATTATATAAACTGACACCATTCAATAAGAAAGATACCATTCTAGCTCGGACACAGACAGACTCAACCACCAAGAGTAATGCCTCCATTGATGCTAGCTTCAGCACCACCACATTATATATTGTACGATGTTTTGAGACTATGTCTATTTCGAATGAGAAAATTCTTATTACATATAAGGTAATTGGATAGGCTATAATTCACAATAATCTTTGCCCATTAAAATTTGTTTTAAGAAGCAACTATATTGTGCAGGATGTAATTCAAGATAAGTTAATTACATGGAAATCGTCCATCCAATAACAAATTATACTATCCTAAAAATTATTCCTCGGTGTAAGTTTTGCGCTGCAAAAAAGAATTGAATATGAGACACCAGCATTTTTTCGTGGCAATGGTGTTGTGCGGCTTATTTCGCATCAAGTACCAACAAATTTGAGAAATCTATATTTAGGAAATACTAATGAGTCTAAACAGTTCTGAACTTATATAAAAACATACAACATCTTCGCGTTCATATCTCTTATAGTTAATTATGACAAAGAACTAGCAAAAAAGTATAAAGGTATATCCACCTTTCGAGTTCAAGGAAAAAGGTATCACTTTATAGATGACTTAGTACCAGCTACTGAAAAAGGTAGAAATTTACGATTATATTTCTTTGATAGTGAAAATGAATTGAGGAATCGACTGCCATGTTCAAGCAAACTAAATGAAGGTATTGTATAAAAGTTGATGGAAATATTAAAAACTAATCCATACTTCATATTCCTAAAGTTACTAATAATTATTTCACAATTATGTGACTTCTACATTGCTCTAAAATCCGACACTGGTTTAGACCAAAGAGTATACAACTTGCCAATTGCATCAGAAGTCGCTATAATATGGGTAGAGCAAGACCTCTTGCTTCTCGCTTAAAAATCTATCTTGCATGATTTTCTTTCATCTTTCAGAAACAATTGTTGCCACTCATATCCATGCAACACAAACTGCTAGGGAAGAAATATATTGCTAGCAACCAGCCATTGCCACTCACTGCACAAACAACTCCAAAAAATAGCAAAGTAAGCTGAAGCAAATCACGACAAAGAAAGACTAAAGGGTATTCTCTCTACACGACTTCTAATTTTTATCCAACAATATATTCAATATATTTTTACTTAATACATATTTCCATGAGATACAGATACACATCCTGTGCTCTATGTTCTTTTGATGCACCATAAAATTTCAACTGGTATAAAAATCAAAACAAAATGTTGCTACACAATATCAGTTTTGAACCGAATTTCATTTATCTTAATAAGATATCCTGATTCTAAATCCAATGATTGTATGCTAACTTATTCCAATCTAAATAATTAAATGTAATTGATCTTCTATTGTTCGATTACATATGCAACTTAGCATATATTTTGTCAACACTCTATTTTTCCAACAATTGACGTTTCCTCCTTTTGTTATTAGTGTAATACATAATACTTTTTTTGCAATATGGTAGGCACCACCATTTCATCTACTCAACTACTACAAATGTTGATGGCGTACACTTTTGTTGTTGATAGCGTGAACTTTGTTGTCTACTTCTTAAAATTGTCATGTACTTAGATCTGCAATCACTCATAAATTTTTGAATAATCCGCTACTATACTCCACATTTACTCCTCCCCATAACTACATACTAAAATCATTTTCCCTCTTATTTCATAGATGCTTTTTGTCTGGCGCTGAGTGACACTAAAAAACAATCAAAATGTAGCATAATGTAAATATGATAGAATGTAAATATCCAATGTAAATAACACATCCAAGACAACAAACAAAACAATTGTCACCCATATTTATAATCTCTCTCTCTCTCTCTCTCTCTCTCTCCATATTTATAATATCTATATCTTTCTGTCCCTGTGTGTGCCTCTGTGTGGGAGGGGGTAACTCACAAAAATTTTGCATTAGGTCTGTGCACACATGCGTGCATGTGTGTATGTGTGTGTAGGGGGTGGGGGGGGGGGTAACTCACAAAAATATTGCAACATTGGGCTCGTGTTTGCACAGGCAACTCCTACCTAGTCTTCTTATAGAAAGACCATGAATAATCATGGAAAGAAAAATATACATACCAAAAAATTATTGGCACAATATCTCCTCGAGAATGATAAAACATTCAATATCGGGTTGTAGTTATTGATCCATATAAAACACGGAAAGAGTTAATACACAAAAAAACAATTAGCAAGAATCAATGAGGACAACTTTATAATTTCAGGAACATAAAGAGAACAATTGATTTTCAAAACAATGTTTGAAAAGAGGCTAAAACTAAGGTCTTTCACATAAAGATGGTACTATTTCACAAATTTCATCTCAATCACACACATTTCAAACAATACAGATTGAGTTTGCATGACTGTCATTTTCTCCGATTATATATTAAAGAAAATTTACGAATATCCTAGAACATAACATCTAGAAAGGAGTTCTAACTTTTGTCATTTAGTAGAAAAGATGAGTATATCCAAGTTATTCAACAGGAAATTATAAATGATAACAAGGAAAGAAAAAGAAAAAAATGATTTTCTACTGAAAGTTATTGATAAAGATGTCCTTCAATCACCCATCTATATATATATATATATATATATATATCTCCAATCGAAAATGATAAGTTGAGTGTACCCAAATGAAAGAGAGTGCTTCTTACTGCAATGAAGAGAAGAAACCTTTATGAGCATAAGCGGCGCTTGTGAAAAGTGGTAGTTAAAGGATTATACAGATAATTTTGTTCTTTGATAAGTTTATCTCCTGACAAATTATGATGAAATTATTATACCACCCAGGGAGAGAGATAACTTATTCTGATACTAATTATTAATCTCAGAATAAGTTATCACAAACTTGTCAACCAACAATAAATTAAATGTCCCTAAAAATATTATCCCAGGACTATTCATTTTTATTCTTCACACCAAACGACCCTAAGTAAGATAGAGGGGCATCCATCTGTAAAATCATCAAGCAAAAATCAATCAAAGTTTTCTACAACACAATTCTTCTTAGAAATTCTCTTGTGTTCATATTACCATTCTCTTAGCTACTCCTAATGTCTTGAGCTAACTTGACATAACAAGATTTTAAACAAGTGGTGTAAGAATGTAAGTAAGTTTTCAAAGTGTCGCACATATTTTTATGTAGTAGAAGCTAAGGACGTGACAAGGAATATGCTTTTTTCTTTAGATTTTTTCTTCACAAAGATTTTAAGCCATGGATCAATAAGTAATTCTCCTTTTTCCTCTTATTTCCTATTCTCCTCTATGGGATTATTGTTCCAGCGGTTGTATCAGTTGGAAGTTGGAACCCTAGTTACTATTCCATTGAAATCAACCTATGCAGGAGTAACTTATTGATTTCCCAATTCAATAAACAAATCCCTCCTACTAAAGCTTGGTGGACTACCACTTATCCGTAATTTTATTATCGTCTTCCTAAGCTCAACATTTTTCAGCCTCAACTCCCCGTGCTTGTAAACGATTGTATGTGATGGTGTAATCAACTCTAAATCCAGATCTACTCGATCTCGCATAGTAACAAAGCTTCCTAAGGTAGTTATGATGGTTTTCATAGGCATTCCCCGACTCCACCCTCTCCCTTTAGCCAGACCATTGACTGTCTGACCTAAACATATTTTGGTTGATGTGCACCGATAAAATTCCTTGTTTATGTGTTTTTACCTAAGGAAGATAGTGAGGCATGAAGATGATAATGGATGATTATTCTATTGTTGTTGTTTGTAGAGTGCATGCTTGTTTTGTGTTTTAATTTTTTTATTTTATTTTTTTTTATTGTTGATGTTTTCAAAATCTCTCTTGTGATTTTCATTTACTCTTGTTTCTAGTTCTATCATAACTATCAACTTTTTACCATTAGTCATGATTGCTCATAATTGCTATGCTTGTGTAGCGACTTTCAATTTTATGATTAGACTTTAAAACGTTTTATTTGTGATAGTATAAAAATTATTTACATTAAATATATGAGATCAATATTGTCCACTTACAGTGGACAATAAAATTATACGATCAACTCATTTTTAGAAATAATTTCTCTTCACTTAATTTTACTAATATATTTTCACATTTAATGATTAATGGTTTTTCGTCTTCTTCTTTTTTTTTAAAAAAACACGTTTTATAGATCTAAGGTTGTGTCCCCCCCCCCCCCCCCGATTAATACCAAAATATGACGCTAAATTGCAGAAATGATGTATTGTCACCACAAAACATTAAATTCTCCATACATTGAAACAAGAAAAATTTCTCTGAAATATTTTTGATGCAATCAACTTTAAATTTATTTAAATAAAATTGGAGTGTGGCATATGAATCAAAATTTGTTTTCAATTAATTTGTGTTGTTGATTAAATGAACTAAGAAGAAAAAACACATACTGAAGCAATAGAAGCACCTATCCAACCTCTTTTTCAGGTTATAAAAAAGACTTAGAACCTATTTGGCATTACTGTTGAGAGGTCAAAAATACTTTTTTTAAAAAAATAAAAACACTTATTTTGAAATATTAAGTGTTGACAAATTCTTAAAACTGTTGTTAAATGAAAGCAGAAGCAGTTTTTTTGTTGTTGGGAAAAAGCTAAAGTTTCTGCTTCTTAAAAAAAACAGAAGTAGAAGCAGAAAATTAGTTTTTTAAAGACTAAAATATCCCTTCCATATATGCATATTTATCAATATATCCCTTATTAATTAATTAGCATATCTCATAAATTTGGTTAAATTTCATTCAAGAATTTTTATTATTATTATTCTTTATTTTTATATAATAAGTTTTTATTTTATGTTTATATATTATTATTTATATTTTATATTTTATATATCATCATTTTATTTTATGGAACTAGAAAAAAGGTAACAATAATATTTTTCTAGAATTAAAAATATGAAAAACTTTATTTATTTTGGTGGTGAATTTTCGTATATAGTGATTTAATTTGTGGAATGGTTTTGAAATTTATGAATATGTAAATTTTAATTTAATTAAAATAAAATTTTAAATAAAGTTTTTGCAATAGATATGTAAAATAGTTTCTCTCTATAAAATAATATTACTATTAAAAGCACATTGATACTACTCTTTTTCGTAATTTGACTCTCAAAAACATTTTTTAAAAAAGATTAATCAAACACAATTTGTTTATCAAAAACACTTATTAAATGAATTAGTCAAACACAAGTTACTTTTTTTTCAAAAGCATTTTTTAAAAAAAACATTTTAAAAAATTCTTCTAAAAATAAACAATTTTCTGCAGTAATACCAAACATGCTCTTAATAAGTTGTGAATACCATAAAGCTCAGTTGTGAATACAATAAAGCTCTGGATGGTCTAATTTGGATTTAAAAAAAAAATAATAATAAGTTATGAATAACTTTTTTATGAGATTAACTAGTCTAGATTTTGAAAAAGGAAAAAAATGAATAAAAAGTTAGCATTGATGATATGTATCAAATTGCTTCAATTGTGTATGTCAATTACTTTGAAAGCAGTGAAAAAATATTTCTTATTTTTTCCAAGTCAAGTAAGAATACTAAAAAAACTCATAATTTAACTTAGAATCAAACATACAATATAATACTCTTTTTGTTATTTTTATTTAAACATTAATGATATTTGAATATATTAAAAGAATATGTATTTTTAAGTATGAGTTCATCATGTAATTTTCTTATCCACCGTGGATAGTAGCTGATATCTAAAAAAAAATTCTACAACAAACAATACATAAATAACTCTGCATCAATAACATTCAAATTTAGGTCTGATATATAAATCCTCATAAACATATCACTTTGTTTAAAAAAAAAATTTCATCCAATGTTCAATATCCGCATTAAAGCCTAACTATTCCGAATTTACGCTGCGTAGAACCCCATTCGGAGGAAAGCACTTCCTACCAAAAAAATTTTTATACCCAACTCTTAACCCGAAACTATTGGTTAAGGGAATAATAGCCCCTTCCGCTGCACCACTTGTAGTACACCCACTTAATGTCAACAGGTAGGAATTGCCTATATTACCTTTGATATGATGGTTGAATCAGCAGGAAAAGAAAGAAAAGAAAACACAGGCATTTACTTAATAACACAACCAAGATCACAAGTCATGGGCCTCTCAACCATATTAATGGCTTGTCAATACATCAACCATCCAATATCAACAATGAAATTGACAGTCTCATCTAACAGAGTGTAACACTTGAATTCACAACTTCCAAGTTGAAATAGCAAACAAGAATTAGATTTCAATAAAATGTAATTTCTGCATTCCCTGGATGATCTTAATGAAATCATCTTACTTATGAAACAATATATTTGGACTTCAGTAAAATGAGAAGAAATAGAAGCTGGCTGCCATGAATCAGAATAACTACACAAGTAAATACAAGAACCCTTATTTGCATCTCAGGAGGTAAAGGAAAGTTCAATATATGCCAAACAGAGAATACCATGGCAATATCTTTTAAATGCCAAAACCCTGCAGTTAAAACCAAAACAACTGCAACTCGTGCCAGGAAAAAAAAAAAAAAGAAAATTGCAAACACCAGAATAGTGCTCGAACAAGGACAGCAACAATGCAAGTAAAGCAACCAAAGTGTAAACAACAGAGAGACATCAACGGACTAGATGAAGAACAGAAAACAAAAGGCAAACCTCTAACATCAAATCTAGGGTGATAACAATGAACCAACCACTGAAAATTCACAGAGAATGTCAACAGACCAGAGGAACATCAGAAGATTAAAGGCAAACCGCTAATATCAAATCTTCGATGAATTAATAATGAGCAACAGACCAATGAAGATAAGCTTTTGAAATGTACCATAAATCAGCTTGTCATGTGAGCATACATAACCTCATCTCATTTATACATGAAATAAGATCCTATTAAACATTAGTTACATCCTAATCTCCTGCCCCTTAGAGCTTGAAATATCAAGAATCATGTCTACCTTTGATTAGTAGACAAGTTCTACCTTGAACTGTAGGTATTGAAGATATATCAGGCAAAAGTAGAATCTCAACAGGGAGTTAACTCATGGAAGCTACACTAACATATCTCTCATCAACCATTTGCTTTAAAAAGTTGGTGGAACGCTATTATAAAAATATCCTAGTATATCAGGAATCTAATATTATAACTTCCTTATCTTCCATGGATCTGCAAGTTTCTTCCATCAAACTGCTACTCCTTGCTTCTGTACCACCAATTGCATTTTCTTCCCTGCTTCCTTCGGGATCCATGCATTCAATTTCTTCTACGTCTTGTATTACTTCAAGAAGCTCTCCAGGCATAGCTGCTGGATCCAACTCTCGAAAACCCTTGGGAGCGTTTGGGGCTTCTTTTCCAGTAAGCAAGAACGATGAAATCTTATGAGAAAATCGATACATTTCTTCCTTAGGAATTTTTCTTATTTCCCTGGGGTTCAAATGCTTGTGGAACACTGACTTGAAGCCAGCAATTTTGACGAGAGGAGTAACTACCACAACTTCCTCATTAAAATCTTCAAGTACTTCAATCAAATCATATTTGTGTATTATATCATCCTCTGTGAACTCATTCCATTCTGAAGACCAGTTTCTATATAAAGCCCAGACTTCCCCCTTTCTAGGAAATATTTGAATTGTATCATCAGAACCTTTTGTCCATCTGACCTTGTGTGAGAAGCAGTTAACAGAGGTTCTAATTTCATGCCTGCCTCTTCTGAAATCTCCACATGTTTTAGGAGCACCGGAATTGACAGAGTTTAGTGAACCGGTTCCACTGTTATTTGAATTTAACCAACTAACTCTGGCCTTGAAAGGATTTAGAGAAACCACCTTGAGAATCAGGGCATAATGTCGAGGCATCCCATCACTGTCATCATATGCAGCCCACACCTGGTTAGGTCCAAAACAACTTTCTATTCGATAAATATCAAAATTGTGATAATCTGAATCTGGAACATCTATCAACATACACCCAGCAGGTTCATTATCTAAATAGTTGTCAAAAGTTTCAGAACTAGACCTATTTGCAAAGACTTTGGTTTCAGTTGTAAATTGTTCACGAGCTGCATCATGATCCTCTCTGACATCAAATTCCGAGACATGATTTTCTTCATTTTTTCTCTCCTTGGCTTCCTTGGTTAAAATTACCCCCCTTGAAGACATAGATGTCGTTGAAGTAGCTGAGCCCCGTTCGCTTAGGTTTTTCAATATTTCTTTTTTGGCCTTCTCCATCAGCAAATGTTTGACATCATTGTAGGATACCTCCCTTTCATCACTCAACTGGTTAGCGACATTCAACTTTACCCTTTCTCTATTACTCCGTCCAACTTCAGCTGGGCTTGCTGTGCTGCCTCCATCAGATTCCCAGCTATGCCTGAGCCTACTTGTACTGGGGTCATTTATGCCTTTTTTCCTCTTGAAAGCATTAAAGTGTCCAGCTGATAAAGCTGCACTTGGTCGTTTGTACGTATGATTTTTCCTTTTTAACGCTGCCTCTCTTTTCGTCGCTGTCTGTGCTTCTTGACGCTCTCGTTTTACTTTCTGATACGCTTGTTGTACCATATTAGCTGCTTGTGCAGCAGATGCATGCCCAGCGGTTTGGGAAAATGGGCTCCACTGGAAATTATTGTGATCAGGTGAGTCAGTGTTATTGACCACAGAAGACACAAAATTTGGAGTGCTTGAACTGTTTCTTCCTGTAGTTGGTGCACCCTTTCTCATTCCCTGGTGAAATGTGTTTTCTGGATGTTGAGAATAATCGCACTCAGTAGACTTCTTTGAGCCATTGGATGGTGGTGTCGTTTCAACAGCAAAGAAGGCCTCATGACAATTGGGACACAGAAGATTATGGTTTAGGTACATCCGCATATACTCATACTGCATCTTGCACCGATAGCAAACAGTCCAAAAGGTACCACGGTCCTTTGTTCCTGATGAAGAACTCTTTTTACTGGTACTACTCTTTGGAGGCCTCGCTCGTGAAGCAGCATTCTTTGCAAATTTGTGAAAACCATTCTGTGTAGATTGTTGAGAAGAATCCACATTTTCAGCCCGGATTCTCTGCTGCAAGACACTCGCATTTCTATTGTCATACACTGTTTTCTTGTTTTTATCAGACAACAAGCTCCATGCTTCTGAAACATGCTTAAACGCAGCTTCGGCCCCTATGGACTTGTTCTTATCAGGATGAAGCATGAGGGCCAGTTTCCTATACTGTTTCCTTATAGCCTCATCATCAGCTTTTGGACTAACACCAAGGATTCCATAAAAATTTCCTTCACCATTAACTTTGTTCTCAGCAGCAATATGAACACCGAGTGTTGCCAACATTTGACTAATACCTTCAAGTCCAGGATTCAGATTCTGGGCCTTTAAAGCAAACTTTTTCGCGCCCAAAAAATCCTTATCCGAGAATTTCCTCTCAGCAATTTCTTTAGCCCTTAAAGCATCATCTTTATTGCACTCCATCTACCATACCCCTCTCTTTTACCCCTTCTTCTCATGTACTATTTCACAGTAAAACAACAACAACAGAAGCAACCATCAGCCATTCAACTAACCTGTTCCACAATGACCATGCCCTAAAATTACTTAGAAAAAGCGCAACAATATTTTTCAAATCTTCAATTCAAAAAATGAAATGCAAACAAGAAAAAAAAAATTGTTTGAGTAAAATCCCTTAGTATACCATAGATACAAAAAGAGCAAATCAAAGGAAAAGTAAATTAAGAAAAAAATAATAAAAATTGATACTTTTTTACACAAGGAAATAAATCAACTAGTCTTTAATGTGGCTAAACAATATAGTTACATGACAGTATATGGAAGTAATACAATGAAAAGCAGGTAATACAATCAAAGATAAACGAAACGGAGATTAACCAAAGATATTTTTTTTCCATTTATACCATGGTTGGGAAGAGATCTGACCACAGACGATTGTTTAGAGCATGAAAAGGCAAGGAATTTTTGGCGTGAATATCTCCGGCGACCGGCAAGGACTCTTCTACTGCCTCCGGGAAAGACGCGTGACAATGCTTTTGATGGGAGAATGTGTCATACGCCACGTTGTTTTAGATGCTTATAGGATATCTAGAACATTGGGCTTGGGCCTGCGCCTAAGAGATGTTTGGACAGTAAAAAGTTGGAGAAAACACATAAATTTAAGATTAAAGTATTACAAGTTCTAACATGAGTTCTATTTTTCAAAACATAATAGGAGAATTCTATAAAAAAAAAATTGACTAAAAAAGTTTAAAATGGTAAATATAAGGGAAATAGTATTCCTACAATTATGTCTGAAACATATATTTGAAGCGGTCTGTCAATTTTCTTTCGTATTTGAGTATTATTTATCAACAATCAACTAGCTACAAGAAGAATCTCTATGTGAGTTTATCTCTGATCTTTTTACAGATTCTTTGTACTTTTAGCCTCTCTACAAAAGATTTCTTAATTTGTGCCACTGTTGGTTCATTATTTATAGTAATTCCTCTATACAGTGTTTAGCTTCTTGCTCTCCAAATATTGATAGATCACAACACCCCATATTGCTTCAAGGATCTCCTCTTGAAATTGTTTCAACTGCTTGCTCTTTATCTTCCTTAACACTTGATGGAGTTTCCCAATTGGACTTTTCATTCTAGCACAATGTAACAGTGCAATTGTAACACCACGTGTTCACTGAATGTACTCAACGAAGATATGTAAGGAAGGTTTTCTACATGTTGGTCACATAAACAACAACTATCTATCTCCATGAGAATGTGCATTTCCTTCAATCAATCTTTAGTCAGCAACCTGCCTTGAATAGCCAACAAAACAATAAATCTATGTCTAGGTATAGAGATAGAATGCCAAATTAAATCAACAATCCTCAATCTGCTACAAGGTCCCGACACAACATTGTAGCTCAAAGTGATAGAATAATCTCCTTCAAGGTTTAGTGAATACTGCTCTAAGCATACCGGTCTTGCATTTCCCTTTCAAGTGAGTTCATTTTTTCAATACCAACTACAATCAGCAAGAGGGGTATAAGTCCAAATATCAAAGGTGTTTTTCATATATAAATCCTAAATCCATTTCACTCAAAAGGAATCTTTCTTACTAGCTAGTTGCCAAAACAATTTATCGGCAAATACTGCATTTCACTTATTGTTCCCCTATATGTATAAACCTCCACTTCTCTTTGGGCAACAAAAATTTTTTCATGATACAAGTGGAAGTTTCTCTTTTTTCCTCATTACAGCCCCAAAGGTAATATATACACTTGTATCCAACTCTTTTGATACACTTAAGGAAGGATGAAAGAAACTTCCCAAAAACTATGAATATAAAATAAAATTACATTGACCACCTAGAGCCTACAAGCATAAGACATTTTTTTTAATAGATAGTGGTGATTCTATGAGTAATCTTCTCCATAAGCTAGTCACATTCCATCTTGTTCCATTTCTTGGAAGAAAACGACAAGCCAAGATATCTAATGAGAAATCTTCCCAAAGTGAATCTAATTTTCAACAATAATTATTCTCTCGTACTATCATTTACACTAACCATGAAGATGCTATATTTGTCCATACTGGCCCCCAAACCCGTGACTTTACTAAAATGTGATAGAGCTTTCATTATTCTTGAGACTGAACTAAGAGTATTTTTGCAAAAAATCATTAGATAATCCATCAATATCAGGTGAGTAATGCACTTATACACTTGAGGGACCTTAACAAATATTCCATACCCAATACAATAAACACAGGGGACATGGTGTCCCTTTGCCTCAAGCCTCTCTTTCTTTCAAGAAATTCATGTCCTTCACCATTCACCTTGATAGTTAACATAGGGAAAGTAACACAAGTCATAACCAATTTAATGAAACTAACAGGAAATTCATGCCCAAGTTGAGCCTCTTGTATAAACTCCAAGCTTACCGTGTCATAAGTCTTTCTTAGATCAATATTCATAATGCATCTTGTTGATGTTTGTCTATTATAATATCTTGACATATCATGACAAATCAAGACATTGTAAAAAAGTAGTCTCCCTTATACAAATGCCGACTGGTTGTACACCCCAATAGAAGTAATAACTATGTTTAATCCACTACAAATCAACTTGGAGATGTCCTTGTATAACACATTGTAACATACTATGGGTTTGTATTGGCTAGAAGACTAGGGTACATCAAATTTTGGAATGAGGGAAATAATAGTAGTATTTAGTTGCTTGAGCAATTTCACATTTGTGAAAATTGCATGAACTGCTTCAGCGATATCATATCTCACTACACTCTAGGCAGCTTTAAACAAGCCATTGACATAGCCATCAAGGCCAAGGCTTTTGTTGCTATCAATCTGAAATAGGGCAATCTTAACATTTGTGTTGTAAGTGATTGTAGTATATCAAGTTATTAGTCCACTATGATCAATGGTCTTCCTATGAGTAAACCACCAAAGGGTCGACACCCAACCTTCTTGTTTCTTCCCCCAACAAATCCATGTAGTAATCCATAAAAATATTAGCTATATCACCAAGGTCATTTATCTAGTTTCCATGTTTGTCTTACATTTGTGTGGTAGCCTGTTGGAGCTTTCTATGCTTTATGATGGAAAAGAAACACTTAGTGTTGTCATCTCTAAGCCTAATCAAAGTTAATTTAATCTTTGGTTGTAGGGACATTTATGCTATATATGAATTTTGTCTGAACTTGTCATACTTGATCTTTCATCCTACTGTAGTTCGACATTTAATGGATCTTGTTAGCGATTCTTAAATCCTTGTTAAAGTCATCCTATATTTTGTCGACTCTGTAACAATAGTCCAAAAATATCAAGTATTTAATTATTTCAAATTTCTTTTTAACAATTGAAGTCTCTTCACCAGTCAACATTATTCATCCCTCTATATGAGTTCTCTAAATATCTTGCACTATCTACAAGAATAAAGAATGTTGCGCCCAAGTGTTGTAATCCTGGAAAGGTCTCTTAATCCTCTCATTAGAATCTGATATGGATTTTTATCCTAGAAATGATCAATAATCCTTCAGGTAAGTAGTTATCCATACAAGGGGGCATAGTGTCCAACCAAACTTCATTAGTGAACATCAAGTCAATTTTGGAAAATACCCTTTGATTACTTCCTTTATCATTTCATGAATACATTTGCCCTTGATGGGGAATTCAATCATACCATAAGTGTCTATATAGTTCTGAAAGTCTACCACATCTGACCACATAACAAGATTCCCCCATATTTTTTCCTCTACTTACAACATAGAGTTAAAGTCACATAGGATTAACCAAAGTTTCAAACAACCCAAGCTATGTTGCATAAGAGTGTCTCATAACTCATTTCTCCACTCCTTTTTGTTATGCATAGACAAAAGAGAATATGTACTTCAACTTCAAAGGGATATACAAAACATCACAAGTTATAACTTGGACATTGATTGCAACAAGATAAACTACATAGTAGTCAGGCCTCCATGTTAACCATATTCTTCTATTATAATGGGCTACAAGATTATTAATACTTGACTAATCTTGAAACATATTACTAGCAATCTGATCAAACTTGTTGTTCTTTATCATATTTTCAAGCAACCCAATCATTCCGACCTTTTCATAAATGCATAAGAGTTTCACCTACTTTTGCTTATTAGGGTCATTTAAACTCCTAACATTTTAGCATAAGAGATTAACAATTTCAGTAATAGGAATGATTTTTCTCCCACCAGCTCCATTACCATATTTGGGATATTACCAATCATTCCATAATTATGGAGCACCGGAAATGTATTTGTAGTGTCACCTTTTGGGGTTGTTTTGTATGATTCTTGCATGGTTTCCCTCTAAGAGAAGTGACCTAAGCTTCTTTCAAGTTGCTTTGATTTGAGAAAGGCTTCGAAGATGCAACTATCTACTTTTGCTAATCCCTAGATGGAGCTACATTAGACATAGATGTATTAGTCTACTTATTCTAATGTTTGTCATTTCGTTTTTCTAGAACCACATTTTGGGGGATACTAAGCAATACGTTTCTTTCCTCACCAGCTTGCACTACCTGGTACCTCATGTGTGGCAGGTTGAGGTGTCTTTTTCATCCTACAATTTACTTAAGAGTGGCATATTTGCGCAAACCTTGCATAATGTAGGCTTCCAATCATATAGGACTATTTGCACAACAAAATAACCACTTTCATTCTGAAAAAATAGTGCAAGGTAACTGTCCATCCATTTCCATTTCCACCGACAACCATGCAAAATTTAGACCAATCTCATTTTCAATGTTTTTATCCACCATGATTAGCTTTCCAATCAAACTACTAATCTTGCTAGCCCCTTTGGACTCCTTTATTTGAAGTCAAGCCCATGAAACTTGATCCAAATATGGACTATATAAAACTCATATCTAGTAAATTCCATATCTAGGTGTCAAGTCTTCCTAATGAAAAACTTATTGTCACAATGGTAAATACCACTTTGGATTGTCTTGTCTTTCCCAATGGTTGATTCAAATCCTACCAAGACAATCCCATTTTTTAACATGACTTTTTATTTATACCATGATTTTCCCAAATTCTTTCAATGTATCCATTAATTAAGGGGGAAAGAGTGGTGGGCACCCAAAACATAACATACTACAATATTTTTCAATAGTCTATTTCAAATATGATATCTTCCAATTCAATATCAATAATTGGTGATTCACCATACCATGTGGAGATACATATTGTAGTTTGAACCCTACATGTGAGAGTTTGGATATGTCAAAGTTGTCCCAAATTGAGTTCTTCTTCTCCAATATTCTACATTCCTCTTCCACTTGGTCTGCCCATGATTTCTTCCCCATATTTAAAGGAGAAGATAACCCCTGGTATCTGAGTCTCTAACAACTTGGGCCAATTGATTTTGTGCTTGTATCTGCACAATTTTCTCAATTTTCTTTCGGCAACCACTATTCTTGTATTACTTGTTTCTTGTAGATTCCCAATTCCTTGTGAAGCACTATTTCAACAGCTTCAGACTGTTTTCCTCACACAATTTCTCTAACTTATTCCTATAAAAGCATTGTTTCATCAGTTTCAGATCTGGATTGATCCTCCACAACAATCTTATTTTTCCTATTTTCTTGGGTTTATTCTTTTGCACTCATGATGTAGTATCTCCTTGCACCATTAGCACCTTCTGAGAAGGTATGCGAGCCCTCTTTCCTATGGCCAACGCACGTTAGCTAGAGTACGCCAAGAGAAAAATGCATACCTTTTTCTATTATAACGTTTTATTTTAATTGTCAAGGAGAAAATATATAGAAACCTACTAGAATTTATTTCTAAAATTTAGTATAAACTTGATTTATTTATATGAAACATAAAAACAAAAGTAGATTATTTCTTTTATAGTAATGTGAAACAATTTGTAACACACATTAAAAAATTATTTGATGATAGTGCAATTATAATGTATTGTGATAACAAGTAGATACATGGATTTTAAAATTGAGAGAATGATATATAATTCAAATACACATTACAATGGATTGATTAATGTTTTTGTTGCTCAACTATGGGTAGACACCATAATTGTAAAAATGAAGGTTAAATACTTGATAAGTGATATATATCCATTCATGAACATACACACTGATATAGGTGTCTGAATATATCTATATAAACAAAGATGAATACGGATTTATTCATCAAGTATTCCTTATGCATAAGCTTGAAAGACAAGACTATGGATACAATAGAATATGGAGTTGTTGGTGAAAGCAATGTACTTTCAATAGAATAAAGTCTAGAGATTCATGATTAATATAAAATAATTCAATTCTCAATATAAAGCATCAAACTTCCTCAGGTGCGTGGTTACCCTATCATGAAGTCCTTAGCAATATGCTCTGACTTTCACTTAGGTATGAGCATCTAGGAGTCATACCACACTGTCTAAGGAGTTCATGCAGAACCTGATGATAAATCCAGTATCAACACATATGCTTCTCAATGTATCTCTTCATCCTTATCACCAGTAGTGTTGTAGCAAGACATGGTACATATTTGTTGCTACCAAAAGAATAGAACATTTTGAACCATGAGCCTTTTACATGAACAACTTAATCAAACCATCCTCTCTAGGAACACAAACGCCCCCGGCAATAACGCCATTTTTTATAACACCCCAGTAACAGCGCCAATTGAAAGAGTCGGGGTCGAATCCCATAGGGAATGATATATCGTAGAGAATTCCTTATCAAGAAAATTGGGCTTTAATTTAGCTCATTAATAGTAAGAACAATTGGGTGGATGCTACCACCAATTCAATATAAAGCTTTGATTATCAATTACCACAATTAAACTAAAATCTAGATGAAATCAAGAGTTAAAAGTAATTAAGGGGTGCAGGGATTGGAAATCAATAGGTATTTGTGTTGCTCTATAGTGATGAACATTCATGAATATGCTAGGTCATCTTCATTGAAGCTAATCATCTTTTGATCTCAAAGCATCTATGCATAGAATCTCCTTTCGGTCTCTCTATATGCCAATCCTAAATAACCCAATACCTTACTATATTATCTCTTTCAAGAACAGGGAAACTAGATCCGACCCATAACCTCTCATTCAAGCAAGTTACAAACATAAAACCTAAATTACTAGTATTGAACTAATTACCTACTCTAATCAATCTCTTTCGAGCATTAACCAGAGATCGGAAGTAGGAATCAAGTTTTCAACCTTTACCATTGAGTTAACCCCATGGTAATTAGACCAAATTCATGTATGAACAACAACAAAACAGAGCACAACACAATACCCACTACATTAAATCAATACCTAACCCCATTTAAGCGTTTTTGTCACCCATCACAAAAGTAAAAAATTATACCTTCCATGAAAGCAACCATGGGTAGAATAAAATCAATAAATTAAGAATAAACCCAATTTGGATTCAACTTCAATTTATCAAATTCAAACTCCAAGTTGTAAAACTCCAAAAGCTAGAAAAGTGTTCTTTAAAGGTAAAGTGTTCTTAAACTCTCTAAACCTCTCAAAAGAGAACTTTCTGAACTATATTTCGAACTTTCTGATCGGACTCTCTAAAAATTGTATCCTTTGGGATATTTTTACTCTCCCAAAATTTGGCCCAAATCCACTTTGCAACTAACTCGACAACATTAGTCAGTCTCGCCAAACCTTCTCGGTGAATGACCCTTCGCTCCTTAGCTCGCCTTGTGATGCTCTAGGCTTCAGGTGTTTGAATCTCAGTTGGTGAACTCGATTAAGTCAGCCTTTCACATTTGGTGAATCGTAGAATACCACCTTGATTCGCCGTTCGAGCATACAATCTTTACACTGCACACTGTCACTTTGGGCGATGTGCATCAAGGTCGTCATGCTCATTCAACTCATCATAAGTCTCTGATAGAGTCTACCGACCTTTTGTGATAAACACAAGTGTTATACACTATCAAATTAGGTGAGGTCGTGCTATGTTGGTGATCCGCCCTTCGTGTTAGGCTATCAATAATGTTTATTTTGCACTTCTTTTTGTATTTTGGCCATTCTTTCAAACATCATTCCTTGTCTTGTCTAATTGCTTTCATAAATGCAAATCATCAACATTCTATCAGAATAGACAAAATTAGGCATTGAGGACAATGATTATTGGGCTAAATGGACCTTCACTGAGTGTGAATCTACCACTCGTCACTTATTCTGAATAGTGACCTTACTACTGGTAGTCTATGCACATCCTCATACCACCATCCTTCTTTTTCACTAATAACACCAAAGCAAATAAGGCGATACACTAGGATGAACAAACCCCTTATCTAGAAGCTCTTGAAGCTGAGTTTTGAGTTCCCTCAACTCTATCGGAGCCATGTGTTAAGGAGGAATATATATTGGATGAGTACCCCGCTCCAAGTCTATGCAGAAATCAATGTCCCTATCCCGAAGCATCTTAGGCAAATCTATAGAAAATACCTTTGGAAATTCTAAAACCACTGAGATTGACTCCATAGAAGGGGTTGTGCACTAATGTCCCGAATATTGGCCAAATAGGCTAGAAAACCTGTCTTCGCTAGCTTCCCAGCCCAAAAGAAGGATATGATGTTTACTGGTTTAGGCTTATACACCCTTTCCCACTCTAGTCTATCTGTACCCAAAATTTCTAAAGTTACTGTCTTAGAATGATAGTTCAACACAACTTGATAAGGAGACAATCATGTCATACCCAGAATCACATCAAAATGTAGCATATCAAGAGTAACAAGATTTACCCAAGTATGAAGACCCTCAAACACCATAGAATAAGAGTGATAAATATGGGTGAATACTAAAGGCTCCCTAACTTGGGTGGAAATATGAATAGGGTTATCAAAAGTATCAAAAATCAGATTGATACCCAAAGAAAATTTAATAGTTACATAAGAATATGTGGATCTTAAATCAAACAAAACATAATCCACACAATTATAGATGAGAATAGTATATTTGATCACTACATTAGATGCCTCAGCCTCAGACCTATCTGAAAAGGAGTAAAATTGAGCTCTATCATAAGTCCTAACGACACTTGGCTGCACCGCACCGCTCCCAACATTACCATTTCCTCTGCCCCCAAAACCTCCCTAATTATTACCTTGCCCACCTTGAGGGTGCCCTCTACCATTACCATCTCCATCTTTTGGAACTACTGCTCTATCTGTTGTTGTACTAGGTTACCTATCAATTTATGAGGGAATTCCCTCTTAAGGTGACCCAGTTACCATAATTGAAGCACCCATGATCTAGAGATGGGCTGGTGATTGAAGAATAAGAAGCTTCTTAGACACTAGGAGTAGAAGGTACTGAATGACCCCAGAGTGACCACCTATAGAAGCTGGCAGGGCTGACTAAATAGGATGAGCCGAATAAAGACCTATGGAATAAGAGCCACTAAAGCCAAAAACCTTTAGGCTTCTTAGTTATTGCCTTGGCCTGCCCAACCAACCTAACTCCCTCCAATTTTTTCACATAGTTGGTTACCTCATTAAAGCTCTTTCCTCCTCAAAACTTATAACTCACTGTTCAAACCTTTCACATACACTTGGATCCTCTCCTCCTCATTGATTTGGGTAGCATAATGGGACAACATGGAACTTCATCTCATAGGCTGCAATAAACATGCTACCCTATTCTAAGGCCAAAATTCATCCTTCTTATGATCACTAAGAGTACATAGTACAAACTTCTTTAAGAACAAAGCATGAAATTGGGAAAAAGTCAGTGGTGGAACAACTGAAGAACAATGCTCCACATGAGCTCTCCACCACTTCTTAGCATCCCCTACAACTGAAAAGTAACAAACTCTATTTCATTCTACTACATAACGCCTAACTTATGTAGTCTCTCATAACAATCAAAGATGAACTCTAAAGCATCCACATTCTCGGTGCCATGAAATTTCAGAAGCTTCAGTTTCAAAAACTTAGTCAACAACTCGGGATCTGTGCCGGTCATAACAGGGTCTAATACAAAATAAAAGAAGGAATCTATACTCGAAACTTCATCCATTCTGGGAGCAGTGGCAACAATAAGTTGATTACTTGGAGCCTGAGTGGTCGTCACAATGGGAGTGGATCTAATGATTGCTATCCCACTCAGGAAGGAAAACACTTGCTAAACAACCTCGTTAGTGATAATGGAAGGCTTGCACCCCTAACCTGTGTTTCCACCTCTAGTCCAACATCCTTCTCAAAATCCACCTCAACCTTTTATCCAAATTGATTCTTTGGTGAGGGAAGAATTTTTGTCCTTGGCCATTAAACTGCATGACCTCCACCCTAAGAGGGTGTTGCTCCCCACCTTTCTCTCCCTCTGCCCCTTCTTCTCCTCAGACTCTTGGTTCTTTAATTGGAGCTGGTACTCTAACTTCATTCTTCTAGTGACGTCCATTTATGGAAAAAGAATGAAGGAATTCATATAATAATTTGGATCACTAGATACTAATTAAAATCCTGTTATAGCACAAAGAAATGAAGGAAGAGAAGTTTCCTAGAGTTCTGTAGCTTCTTGAGGAAAAGTACAAATGTCTTTGTGTTGTTCAACAAAAATCTACTAGACCTATTGGTATGAAGAGATCAATGAACCTAGGGCTCTGATATCAACTTTGTCATGGCCATTACCCACCGTGAGTTACACCCAGACCAACTCTCGGTGGGAGAACTAACTAACAACTATCACACAATCCATTAGATAACTAGTTTTCAATTCAAAGACAAACTTTCATAATTTCAAAACCAAGTTACATAAAACAAAAGTCATTACAGTTGGTTTGAACCTCCATATGTTCCTGATTTATCACCCCTTTGGGAAACCCTACCTGATGTAGCCGCTAAAGAAGATTGGGCATATTGTCCCATTACGTTGATTAACCATTGGATAGTCCTTCAGAAAGTGACCCATTGATGTACCACGGATTTATAAAACTTATAATGCTTTAAAATCGGAGTCTTACATGTGTCTTAAGCCTTTGTTAGTATTTTTTGTTGACACCCAATTTTGGACCTCCACGATATATACCAATCAAAGAGTTTCTTCAATTTCAAACAATCTGAAACAATTAGTTTTATAACATTCAAAATATTCTTAAAGTTATTTTAAAGTAATTTTAGTCTCTTTCATAATTATTAAATACTAAATATGTTTTTATATAATTTTATATGTAATTAGTATATTTTAAAAATATTCAAAAATCGTCTAAAAAAATTAGTTTTATTTAAATATTTGGTTTATTAGTTTAATTAATAGTTTATATTTTTGAGTTAATTAGTTTATAATTAAGTTAAATATTTTATTTTGTTAAGATTAAGAAGCTTGTTAGTTTGATTATATTAATTTGTCTTGTTTAATTACTAACCGAATTTACTAAATAATCAATTTGGCTACATTCCTAATTAATTGGCTAAATTATAATGTAATTGACCACTCAATTCAGTTAAACTTGTAACTTATTAGTCAAATCTCCTAAAACCATTTGGGACAAAACCATTTCGGGTCTTTATCTTTAAGCAGCCCAAATCAATTCCCCTTCAATTTTCCATTAACCCAAGCCCATTCTCAACCTTATCAGCAGCCCATTCTAAATTCAAAAAGACCCATCAGCAACATTACAACCAGACGTGTACAAAATCGACCCTACCCCTGTGTCTTCTTCTTCACGCTGAAAAACCAGGTGAAACCCAGAAAAATGAGCCAGCAGTCCAGATGCGAGCCTGAGCCTAGCAGCGACACGATTCATTTCCCTCTCTCCTCGCGATGTGTCCATCTCCGTACATGAATATTCTCTAACGAACTCAGGTGTTTGCATTTTAGTGCTTCCATCATCCTTCTCAAGAATCAAACGACCTCCATTATCAATCAGTTTGAAATGGTATGAATTCCAGCTGTTGGAGCCTTATCTCTTATGGAATTCGAATTTCAAATTTCAAATTCACCCTATTCTTCACCCGAATCCCCCCCCCCCTTTTCAGCCCTAATTTCATCTATAAATAGTCTCTTCTTCTTCATTACTTGGGGTTGGGAAAATATAGGAGTCAGCTACCATTAGAAACGAAATTATAGTAAGAATTGCTAGGTATACAATTATAGATAAACCCTTAGGGGTCGTTTGGTTGGGAACTAGTTATCCCAGGATAAACTATCCTGGAGTTAGTTATCATGTGTTAACTTATTCCACCATGTATATGGGATAACTTATCCTATCACTATGCTATAAATGGTGGGATAAGTTATCCCAAACATGTCAACCAAACAAGACATCTAAATTTTATCCCAGGAATATTTATGTTTATTCCTTACACCAAATGAGCCCTTAAGGAATAGGTCTTAAAATCAAAGAGAGTAAGAGTTCAAGCTTCTGCTCATTTCTTTGTTCACTAAAAGTCACCGGAATCATGTCTTGTGTCTTTGGAAGGCTCCCGTCCAGCACGTTTGTTCCAAGCTCACTGCAAAAAAAAAAAGTTAACGCCTTCTCCTTTTCAATAATTTCTTCAGTTTTGTTGTTTCAATATGAAATTAATAGTTGTGGCTATTGACTGTTGTCGAGTTTCCTAGCCTGAATATGCTATGTGTCTGTCCTTAATCGATTTCTGACTCCATGCCTTGGTAGAGTCAAGCATCAGTAAGCTATTTTGGATGTTACATATTGATGATTTTGTATATCTATGGTTAGCTGAATCTCTGTTTGAGTTTGCTTGAGATTAGTCCTTTTGTCTTCGCTCAGTTTCAATGTTGAATGTGTTGGCTGTCCAAACCTATTTTCATCACTATTTACTTGTGTTTTAGTTGCCTTCGTTGTCGTTTTGATCATGTGTTAGCAGATTCTCGTCAGTGTGATAAAATCACTCGAGATTCATAGTTATTCTTGCGTAACTGGAAATACTGTCTATGTCTCTTTTGATTTTAATTTATGATGTTGTGCTTATAGTTCCTCTGTTGAAGTGCTTTGGTTTAGCTAAAATTAATCTCACCGCCTAGATATTAAAATAGCCCTCTCATCTTTGTTAGGTCTTATGTATCTATTAGGAGTTAGCATGGTCTTAAATTCAGTCATTTAGTTGGTTTTATTGCCATAGAGTGTCATTGTGTTTGTTTATACCTGCTTGTGCTTGTATCTGACATGTTAGCTTGAGTCATAATGTTTTCACATTTAGTCATTCATTGTCTTTTTCTTTTCTTTTGCTTGTAATGATCTGGTATGATAATGTTGATTGTTAGTTATATATTCCTTATAGTACAATCTGTTCTTATTCTCCCTCTTAATACGACCCCTTAAATTATTCTACTTACAGTGTATGCATGCTACTGTTAAGCAACAAAATTTTGATTGTTGATCCTTGTCATTTGTTAAGTTAGTCCATTTTGGTCTTTCTAAAAGGTCGTTTGTTATCTTAGTCTAATGGTTGGGTTTGGTTGCATCTTAGTTTTGATTAGTTTCCATTTCAATTAAGTTTTGTTTCATTTGTTTTATTTGATCCATATGCTAAGTTTTCCTTCTTACTTTGTTGTATGAACCTTTTCGAGTCCGTGGGGGACTGTTTCTCTCTTGCATCTTCGAGACGAGCCATAGAGGCTCAATTTCCCTCCATCGAGTCAGCCTTAAGCGGATTTCAAATAAGCAGGTTTACAAGGACTAAAAGACTGTTTGCATGCTTTAAAAAGCCCAAAAAAGAGTTGTATACCTCTTCTATACAACTATATACACCGGTATACAGATATTGTATGCATGATATACAGGCTGAAATACAGAATACAAAGCAAAAAATGCAAATTTACAAGGGTACAGGTCAAAATGCTGATATACAGAAACAATACAGAAATACAAATCCAAAATACAACCCGTATACATTGGTATACACTCAATGTATACAAATTCTCAAGGCTAAAGGAGCCAAAGCCCAAAAGACACTAACAACGAAATGGGCCTCAAAAGTGGCCAGTAGTGGATTTAATTAAATGGGCCAAGTCCATTATTTGGACCAATTTTAGACTTAGGATAGGAAAATAAATTCAGGTCCATCAGATTTGGAATTTGGGAAAGATGGCCCAAGTTCAATATTTCTTCCCTTTGCTCTTATTTATTTGTTTTTTTGATTGACTAACATTTTATTTGATTTTGGTTTGACTTAATTAATTCCCCAAAGATAGTCATTTCTCCTTTTATATGCAAATTAAATTTTTTATATTTTTTTATTTATTACTTAGCTTTATTTTTTTATTATTTGTCTTGCAACGCTATGAATTATTTCCCTTAGAAAGTTCCCTTTAGTTTATTTTCTTAAATAAAAAAATGGGTTTCTTACATAGTTAATTTTTCAAGTTAGTCAAATGTTTTAGTCAAATCGTTGGTTAATCGGAAGTTAGCAGACATTCCAAGGGCCTAACAGCTTCTCGAAATGTAAATTGAACTCCGAACCCCTTTTTATTTCAATTGATTTTAATCTTTTTAAATCTTTTGAAAAAAATTATAAGTTTTTCTTAATTTCTTAAAAATTAAGTGGCGACTCTCTTTTGGAAAATCGATTTCTCTTCAACTCATAAGTTAATTCGATTTTTCGAAAACAAGTCATTTTTTTTAGTAAAATAGAAATGACGAATCTGTTGGGGAATTAATTAAGTTCTAACTGCAATGTTTTGACTATTTGACTACTTATTATTATTTGTTGAATTGTTTTTGTGCTTTACTTGTTAAATTGTTGTAAACTGTCATTGCATTCATGACATTTTCCATTGTATGTATAGTATATTAAGAACTGTTTCTGCATAATCGCAGTAGGACTTTTTATACTGGACCCTTTTCCTAAATGATTGGCAATTTATTGGTACGTCAGGTGTCCAATGGTTGTCGTGAGTTCCAGCCTAAGTTGTCCGCTTGGGTTCCCGGTCTTTCAAAAGCCACTCTTAGTCAACTAGAGTAGAGCGAAACCAAATCCTAAATTTAGAGCATTTTGAACTAAGTTGACCCAACACCCAGGGCGTGTTGGGCCCATCAGAAGCCCACCTTGTGTCTAGTTTGCCCATTGGTCAATAAAAAGACTATCATACTTATGTGTTTAAATTTGAAGAATGTATATGTTGTTTGAAAAATCATTGTCCCATGGGGTAAGGATTGGATTATAGTTTATTCTAGTTGAAGAAAGAGATTTACAAGCTACTAGTCCATCCAAAGATGTTGGCATCCGGAGATGACAAAAAATCAAGAATGAAGTATCTATCCATGGAAGCATAGTTTAGGATTGTACCCCTGTGCGGGACTGATTATTTTGTATCCCTTTTCGCATATAATGTATTCCCATTCAGTTTATTCGTAAAACTTGTATAAATTTTGGTTTTGGGGCAATGGAATGTTTCAAATGATGTTATACATTCTTCAAATCATTAGGCCTACTCTTGGCATAAAAGGGTCACATATTTGCTTAGAGTGCGCAATATTTGTTTATGTGTTGTAACTGCTTGTGTGGATATGTTGCTTTATTTTGAGATGTTCTAGCCTACTCATTCTGGGGGAAAATATATTTTCTAGAACCCTTTGAGCACAAATATCAAGTCTTTAGTTTTCCAAAAATATTCAAACTTCACTTTCAAATTCTTACTCTCCCATCTAAAAAAAGGTCGATTTATTCAAGTAAGAAAGAAAGGTTGAACTACATAGGACCTGAATTCTCCTCCGTAGGCAGCTTTTCAAGGCTCGGTCCCCATTTTTGAGAAATTCTATTTTTTCCAACTCTTACAAAGAAATTAGAGTTACATCTCAATCAAAAATCAGAAGTACGACAATGAAAGATACAATCAACTTTGTCTCTACTCAAGCCGACATTTCTGATTCATTAATCTTAAAATCGAATAGACAAATTCTTATCTATTTAGTTGTTTCTCTATATATGTGGGCTAGTTCATATTCAAATGAAGCAACTCTTATGTGTTAAAAGTAATGTGTGTGATATTCTATATTATTTATCATCGACACAGACTAACACATTTTCCTGAGTTGTTTTCTTTGTTAGGTACTCAAAACAGATTTGTGTTGAGAAATGGTTGAACATCCATACTTCACAAGGTCCAAAGACCCCAAAGATTCCTTCTCCGACCAATGTTTGTCAAAAGGCAAAGAGAAAATGGTTGAAAATGTTGAGAATACCGATTTGGATGAAATTACGGTGAATGACCCTATCATTGTTGAACAGAACAAGTTGATTGCACAATTGTTCCAACAGATTGCTGAAATGAGGCCTGAAATGGATAAGACCCGAGATGTGACGAATTTGGCTATCATTGCCAACACTCCTACTCCAGACAATGGGAGACCTCCACTCCATTTTCCTTCTTCGGATCCAACATTCAAGCATTTCCAAACAATTCATCCACCTCTACATTTCCAGAACCTCCCATCATTGACTTAACCAGCCCTAACCCACATCATGCTAGCTCCTCACACCAAAAGTTACTTACTCCTCAAAAATCCAAATACCATCATTTTCTAGAATTTTCCTCCAATCTATCAAATCCCTACTCAAATTGTCCAAAACCCACCTACCACTCAACCCATGACTCTAAAAACCGCATTTCATCTTCCAATATCGCCTGAATTGTATTGTCCCTTTACCACACATTTTGAACTCGAACATTATGAGAAGAAGGAGAAGGAGTGGAAGGTAAAAAAGAAAAGGCTGAGCATAGTATCAGAGAGGAAGTTATGAATGCAATGAAGGTCCCTCAATACACCCCAGACATTGTGGGGTTGAATTATGAAGATTTGTGCTCTTATCCACATTTGGAGCTTCCAGAAGGTTTTAAAGTACCAAAATTTGACACTTTTAGTGGATTAGAAAATGCTTTGACTCATTTGAGGGCTTATTGTGACCAACTTATGGGATTAGGGAAAGATGAAGCTTTGTTGATGCAAATCTTAAGTCGAACTCTAAAAGTAGAAGCTTTGGAATGGTTTATTTCTAAAGAAATCAAACAGTGGCCAAGTTAGAACGCTTTGGCTAAAGACTTCATCGAATGGTTTGGTTACAATGTAGAATTCATCCCTGATTGATTCTCTTTAGATAGAATCAAACAGAATTCTACTGAAAGCTATCGAGGGTATGCCTACTGTTGGAGAAGAGAGGCTGCAAGGGTTAGGCCTCCCATGACCGAGAAAGAAATTATTGAAGTCTTCGTGCGCATTCAAGAGCCGAAAAACTTACAATAGGATGTTGCTCATTTTAGGAGGGAAGTTTAGTGAGATAGTCAAAATTGGTGAAGCTATTGTAGATGATCTCAAGACCGGAAAAAATCATCCGTACAACTCCGCAAGATGAATCCTCGGGACCATTGAGGAGGAAAAGGGAAGATGTTTCTTCTATCTCATTTGAATCAAACCAAAAATCAAAGAGGCATGCTGATATGACTGTTCGAAAGCCTTTACCATCCAAAATCTACCCTTTAGCTCCACAAAATCCTTACCCTATTCAACCAAATTACCAAGTTCCACCACGGAATTATCCAAATTACCAAGCTCCATTGCCAAATTACCCAAATGTTCAATCAAGTTACCAAGCTATATTGCCAAATTACCCAAATGCCTTTCTTTGCTACGAAACTCCACAATATCCAAATTTACAAACACCAGCACCTACTCGCCAAAATCCTCCAAGTTACCGACAAGTACCTCCATCTTCACGAAATGATTACAATCTTTCTTGTCAACTTTTTTTAAGGAAACATTCTCGAGTCTTTACTCCTTTGGTTGAAAGTGGAACCCGACATTTTGAGAGGTTGAAAGCGGCTGGTCTTATACAAACAATTGATCCAAAAAATGTCAATGTCAATTCCTGACTTTACATGCCTGATCTTCATTGTGCTTACCATTCAGGAGGTGTTGGACATACCACTAGGATTGCATCAACTTGAAGCATAAAATTCAAGACTTGATTGATCAAAAAATTGTCACTCTTCAAACTGTCACTTTCCAATGCCAATGGTGATTCACTGTTGAATCGTGGATGATTCACTATTACCATGATTGACCTAAAGTCTTAAGCACCTCCCTATCAAAACACCCCAAATTATTGTCAAATGCCTCCGCCTCAACAAGACCATTATGATCCTTCTCGTCCACGTCTTGAGAAGAAATCTGCTCAAAATTTTACTCCTCTCATTGAAAGTCGGATGAAGTTGTTTGAGTGATTGAGTGCGGCAGGTATTATTCATCCGGTTAAACCCAAGCCAATCGATACTAGTTCAAAATTTTATCGAGCCGATTGAAGGTATGCATATCATTCCAACAGTTTTGGGCATAATACTGAAGACTGCATTAATTTGAAGCACATGATCCAGGACTTGATCGACCAGGAAGTGGTCAGGACCACTGCACCCAACATCAACAGTAATCCTCTACGGAACTATGGAAGTGCCACTATCAATATGATAGAGACGGATAATGAGTGGTGCATGGTAAAGACGATAGTTCCAGCTGGTCTTGACAACCTTGAGAAAGTTGTAGCTTCTCCAAGCATAAGTGAGAAACTCAATTTTATGATCATGACACCCCATCAAGCTTTTTCTTTAGTGTCAAGAGAGGGTCAGAACAAGAAGGGGATTAATCATTTTCCACTTAAGTCTTTACGCCATTTATGCCAGTCCTTTATGATAGAGGAATATGCCAATGAGGACGGTCTTGGAGAAGGAATTAGGAATCTTTTTGAAGAAGGTGATGTTGTGTTTAAAGAGATGATCAAGGCACCAGGCATATGAGACGCAAAGCCAATGAAGCAAGTTCTTAATTGGACTTCCACTCCACTCTTGATTCCTCGCTCATCTTGATAGACAAAGATGAATCTAATGCTATTTCTAAATCTGGTGGTAGTTCGAATGAGGCCCGGAACCCATCTTTTATGCTATTTTACCTAATTATGTTTTAATTTCCGTCATAATATTTTGAAAAAGGAAAAATGGCTCATGGTCATAGCCACAGTTTGTATTTCCTTATTTTTCAATGAAAGCCTCTTCTATTGCAAAAATTATTATGCTTGCTTTAATTTTTCTATCTAACAGTCTTTGTTTTTTGTTATAGTAAAAATATATTTTTTAATTTGTCAATATCAAGTCATGTCACAAGTTGAATGAACAAAATGAGGTAGATGAAGATGAGTTTGAGGAGTATGACGAGGAGATCATGATATTCGAACTCCTTGTCAAAGATTTATAACAGTTCGAGACTTAGGGTAAATCGAATCTGGATGAGACAAAAACTATAAATCTAGAAAAGGATGACTGTATCAAAGAAGTCAGAATCAGGGTCCATCTGAGAAAAGCTCGTAAAAGAGAACTCAACGGTTTACATAGAAGATACATCGATGCATTTGTTTGATCACATGTCGTGGTTGAACATACACATTCATCTCAAGTTGCCAATCAACGTAGATGCTATCAATAGCTATGATATTTGAAGATTGAAAGCTTCTTTTTCTTTTCTTGTAATCGCATCGTTTGTTTGCAATCATCTTACAATCTGTAGTTAGAAAAATTATCTCTTGAAATGAACTATGTCTAACCTGAATTCTCAAGAATGAAATATGTAGGCGGCTTATGTCAGCCCCGGTCACTCATTTATCCCTTATTAATATTTCCTTGTACTTGAACTACGTTCGACCTGAATTCTCAAGATTGAGATACGTAGGCGGCCTGTGTCGGCCTCGGTCATTTCCTTATAAAATATTTCTTATTTTCTGTTAATCCTCGAGAGGGGAATTATGTTTGACCTAATTCCTACATCAACGGGATACGTAGGCGCCACAACAACTCGATCATATTTTTGGTAAGATTTCTATTTTTCTTTACAATAGAAATTGGGACAGAATTTTTGAGAGGGACTAAAAAATTATCAAGAATAAGATCTCTCCAACGAGTCAAGACTAAAGTTACATTGAGAATTGTAACTGGGAAAGAATTTTTGAGAAGATCTCAAAAATTCCAGGATTCATTCATCAACAATTCGAGATACCCCAAGAATTCTAGCTGGGATAGAAATTTTTTATGATGGCATCAAAAATTTCTTCAAGCATCACTAGAAGTTTGTATTAAATTTCGAACATTTTAATAATGATTAGATGTTTAAGGCTAACTTCAAATGATCTCTAAAGTTTATAGTCAACTTAAACAATCTCCGACATCGTTGAAGTTCAGAGTCAACTGCAAAAATTTTCAATTATAGTAGATTTCAGCAGGACCATGTCGGAGATTTTCAAAGCTTTAAGGATCTTTTGAATTCTTTAGAACAAGCTATCGGACACGCCAAAGTTTCAAACCAAGGGCGTTCATTAAGCTTGACGTGACATGATACTTGACATTGACCTTTTTCAATTACAGCCTTTTGAAAACCTTTTTTGTAAAATAAAAAGATTTTATCTA
Organism: Solanum pinnatisectum; assembly: GCA_035578085.1. Classification (NCBI taxonomy): domain Eukaryota; kingdom Viridiplantae; phylum Streptophyta; class Magnoliopsida; order Solanales; family Solanaceae; genus Solanum; species Solanum pinnatisectum. The sequence goes on along the minus strand of JAWPEI010000090.1, from coordinate 262,491 downwards.
TATGTTTCAAATATTTTTGCATAAAATATTTTGTCTTGTCTATCAAGAAGCAAGAGATCGGAGCTACAAACTGAAGATAGCAAGACAAGGAGCAAGTGCTCGAAGAAGTAACCACAAATCATTTTGTTTTAAAAACTAACAATTTTTTTTGTAGATGCAGGTCTATAAGATTGCCTTAAGTTCATCATATTCCTCCATTCAAAAAATATAGAGAAGTTAAAAGGGCAAGGAGCTCCCCAAAATTGACAACTTTTCTGTGGATGTAGGAAAGTCCATGAAGTTTTTTTCAGAAGAAAAAGAAAGAGTTCAGAATACGAGCAACAACACCTCGTTCAAATTCCCAGCAAAGCATGAGTCATAATGAATACAAATGTTCAAATACAAACAAGTGAAATTATCACTCTCAACATGTACAAGTATTTACAATGACATCATTTTTCAGCATCAAGGACGTTTGAAGAATATTCACATATCCCATCGATATCAGACGCACTAATGTGAATTACCTGGTGGGGCATTTCTATAGTATTATCAAATGAGATAATACGACCACCCAGAGGGACATTTCTACAATATTATCAAATTTGATAGTACCACCACCCAGAAGGACATCATCATCATTTTATCATTGGAATATCATCATCCTACCAACGGATCAATATCATCCTACCAATGGATCATCAACGAAGCATCATCATCCTATCAATGGGGCATCAACATCATCCTGCCAATGGATCAACATAATCCTACCAATGGATCATCAATGAAGAATCATAATCCTATCAATCGAACATCAACGTCATCACCTAGAAGGACATCAACATCATCCCATCGATGGATCATCAATCATTATCCTATCAATGGAGCATTAAAGTCATAATCCTATCATGTAGCAACATTATCCTACCAATGGGTCATGATCATCCTATTAATGAAGCATCGTCATCCACATCATATCAAGTCATCATCTACTACGTCAAAACCGATGGAGGCTGACGTTAGAACATTTATAGAAAAGAACATGTGCTGAATACGATAAAACATATTACTTCTCTATTTAAATTACAGTTTTTACTAAAAATTTATTTCATTTGTTTGTCGAGAGAATCTAAGAGGATGAATTCTCAATTCAAACCACAGGTGCAAATGATATAAAAAAAGATGCAGCACAATGTGGAAATTTTTCTTAGCGCGAACTGAGGATCAAATATTATCGAGCCATCCACCTCGTTGCAGTTGGATAATCATCAAGCATCCACCTCGTTATAGTTGAATAATCATCGAGCCATCCACCTCATTATAGTTGGACTATTACCGAGCTATCCACCTCGTTACAGTTGGATAATTATCTAGCATCCACCTTGTTACAGTTGGAATATTATTGAGCCTCCACCTCGTTACCATTGGAATATTATCGAGCCTCCACCTTGTTATAGTTGGACTATTATCGAGTCATCCACCTTGTTACAGTTGGATAATCATCGAGCCATACACCTTGTTATAGTGGGATAATCATTGAACCATCTGGCTCATTGCAGAGATCACTAGAGTTTGTCATGCAGAAAACAAGAAATGACATTTCCAAATCCTAAGCAAATCATGAGCTGTAATGGGCATAATGTGTTCGAAAGTGGTATCCATAATCATTTACTCTCAATACTTCTTTATTTTGTCATCTAGTTGAAAAAGATGTTTATGCCTATCCATTAAGATATACTCATTTGTCATAAGAATGATCTATCTTTATTTTTTTGACTCAAACCGCTAGCTAAAGCGGCTCTATGTCTACTAATTATTTATTTTGAGTGCTCAGACATATACTGAACATACCTATATGACATCTTTCAAAGCAAGAGTTATATTAGAAAAACAAGATAATGGCTTATCCACATAAACATGCAAGAAGATAACTAAAAAGTATCGTAAGAGATACGACCACTTTTTCAATTACCGTTTCTACTAACAAGTTTATTTCAGTCATTGTAGAGAGCATCCAAGAGGATGAATTCTCAAACCAAACCATAGGTGTGGACGACATTAACATAGATGTAGCACAACGTGGAACTTTTTCTTAGCAGCAAACTGGGACATAGTCCAAAGAGGAGTATCAAACTCTTAGGATGTGAGCTGATGAGCGACTTCCACCACAATCAAACCACACCCCTATCAGAAGGCATGTGGGCTTTTCTTGGAGTTTATCAATTTTAGTTTTGCATTTGGAAAATTTTGGTTTTCACTGAAGGCAGCTTTCCAATCTGAGTGACAATGGACCAAGAGCTTTGGAATTATGTCCGTGTAAGTTCTTACTTATGGATGTGAAGAGCTCCACATTCATTGCTAAGAGATTGCAAGTCTCTTTTTCTCACTCAATTCTTTTATCACTACTCCAGAACCAAAGGTTATCTAACATAATAGATTTTCTTTTCAATCGATTGAGTCGAACTACAAATAGACTGATTCCTTGGGTTGAAGGATATGTATGTGGGCTCAATTTTGAAAAATCGGCTGTACTCTAACAATTTCTCTCAAATCTTAGTCCCGAGCATTATGATTTCTTCATTATTCGATATCAGGATAGCTTTTGTATTGCTTCAGAATCGTGCGTTAAATCAAGTGTATAGAACTACAAGTGGCCTGAATTCTCATATAACTTGAGATATATAGGAAACCTGACACCGGGGTTCGGCCATAATTCCTAAAGTCCGTACCAAAATTCCTTTCTTAAAGATGAAGATGTGGTCGGTCAAAATTGGATTCTCGATTTCATTTGCCTCGAATTTATTTCATCAATCCAAGTCGAACGAGGGATAGTTGTTGACACCCAATTTCGGACCTCCACATACATATCAAAAATCATCAAGTTTCTTCAATTTCAAACGATCTAAAATAATTAGTTTTGTAACATTCAAAATATTATTCAAGTTATGTTAAAGTAATATTAGTCGCTTTCATAATTCTTAAATACTAAATATGTTTTTATATAATTTTATATATAATTAGTACATTTGTACATTTTATAAATATACAAAAATCATCTAAAAAATAGTTTTATTTAAATATTTGTTTAATTAGTTTAATTAATAGTTAAATTTTTGAGTTAATTTGTTTATAATTAAGTTAATTATTTTATTTTGTTAAGATTAATAAGCTCGTTAGTTTGATTATATTAATTCGTCTTATTTAATTACTAGCCAAATTTACTAAATAATCAATTTGGCTACATTCCTAATTCATTAGCTAAATTCATAATGCAATTGACCACTCAATTCGGTTAAACTTGTAACTTATTAGCCAAGTCTCCAAAAACCATTTGGGACAAAACCATTTTGAGCCTTTATCTTTTAGCAGCCCAAATCAATTCCCCTCATATTTTCCATTAAGCTAGGCCCATTCCCAACCTTATCAGCAGCCCATTCTAAATCAAAAAAAGACCCGTCAGCAAGATTATAACCAAACGCGTAAAAAATCGACCCCACCCCTGTGTCTTCTTCTTCACGTTGCAAAACCAGGCAAAACCCAGAAAAATGAGCCTGAGTGGTCGTCACAATAGGAGTGGATCTAATTCCTACTATCCCACTTAGGAAGGAAAAAACTTGCTAAACAACCACGTTAGTGATAGTGGAAGGCTTGCACCCCTAACCTGTGTTTCCACCTCTAGTGCAGTATCCTTCTTAAAATCTTCCTCAACCCTTTTTCTAAAATGATTCTATAGTGGGGGAAGAAGTTTTTTCCTTGGCCATTAAATTGCATGGCCTCCACCCTAAGAGGGTGTTGCTCCTCACCTTTCTCTCCCTCTGCCCCTTCTTCTCCTCACACTCTTGGTTCTTCAATTGGAGCTGGTACTCTAACTTCATTTCTTTTGGTGACGTCCATCTATGGAAAAAGAATGAAGGAATTCATATAATAATTTGGATCACTAGATACTAATGATAATCCTGTTATAGCACAAAGAAAGGAAGGAAGAGAAGTTTCCTAGAGTTCTGTAGCTTCTTGAGGAAAAGTGCAAATGTCTTTGTGTTGTTCAACAAGAATTTACTAGACCTATTTGGTATGAAGAGATCAATGAACCTAGGGCTCTGATATCAACTTTGTCACGGCCATTACCCACCGTGAGTTACACCCAGACTAACTCTCGGTGGGAGAACTAACTAACAACTATCACACAATCCATTAGAAAACTAGTTTTCAATTCAAAGACAAACTTTCATAATTTCAAAACCAAGTTACATAAAAAAAAAAGTCATTACAGTTGGTTTGAACCTCCATATGTTCATGATTTATCACCCCTTTGGGAAACTCTATTCAAAGGAGCCGCTGGAGAAGATTGGGCATATTGTCCCATTACGTTGATTTACCATTAGATAGTCTTTCAGAAAGTGACCCATTGATGTACCACGGATTTATGAAACTTATAATGCTTTAAAATTGGAGTCTTAGATGTGTCTTAAGCCTTTGTTAGTATATTTTGTTGACACCCAATTTCGGACCTCCACGATATATACCAATCATTGAGTTTCTTCAATTTCAAACGATCTAAAATAATCAGTTTTATAACATTCAAAATATTCTTAAAGTTATTTTAAAGTAATTTTAGTTGCTTTCATAATATTAAATACTAAATATGTTTTGATATAATTTTATATGTAATTAGTATATTATTAAAATATTCAAAAATCGTCTAAAAAAATTAGTTTTACTTAAATATTTCGTTAGTTAGTTTAATTAATAGTTTATATTTTTGAGTTAATTAGTTTATAATTAAGTTAAATATTTTATTTTGTTAAGATTAAGAAGCTCGTTAGTTTGATTATATTAATTTGTCTTATTTAATTACTAGCCGAATTTACTAAATAATCAATTTGGCTACATTCCTAATTAATTGGCTAAATTCATAATGTAATTGACCACTCAATTCGGTTAAACTTGTAACTTATTAGCCAAATCTCCTAAAACCATTTGGGACAAAACCATTTTGGGCCTTTATCTTTAAGCAGCCCAAATCAATTCCCCTTCCATTTTCCATTAACCCAGGCCCATTCTCAACCTTATCAGCAGCCCATTCTAAGTTCAAAAAGACCCATCAACAACATTACAACCAGACGCGTACAAAATTGACCCCACCCCTGTGTCTTCTTCTTCACGCTGCAAAACCAGGCGAAAACCAGAAAAATGAGCCAGCAGTCCAGATGCGAGGCCAAGCCTAGCAGCGACTCGATTCCTTTTCCTCTCTCCTCGCGACATGTCCATCTCCGTACACGAATATTCTTGTACGAAGCCATGTGTTTTTATCTTAGTGCCTCTATCATCCTTCTCAAGAATCAAATGGCCTCCATTATCAATTCGTTTGAAATGGTATGAATTCCAGCTGTAAGAGTCTTATCTCTTAAGGAATTTGAATTTCAAATTTCGAATTCACCCCATTCTTCACCCGAATTCCTCCCCCTTTTCAGCCCTAATTTCATCTATAAATAGTCTCTTTTTCTTCATTACTTGGGGTTGGAAAAATATAGGAGTCAGCTGCCACTAGAAATGAAATTATAGTAAGAATTGCTATCTAAACAATTATAGATAAACACTTAGGGGTCGTTTGGTTGGGAACTATTTATCTAGGATAAACTATCCTAGGATAATTTGTTCCACCACATATATGGGATAACTTATCTCATCACTATGCTATAAATGGTGGGATAAGTTATCCCAAACATGTCAACCAATAAAGACATCTAAATTTTATTGCAGGATTATTTATGTTTATCCCTCACACCAAACAAGCCCTTAAGGAATAGGTCTTAAAATCACAGAGAGTAAGAGTTCAGGCTTTTGCTTGTTTCTTTGTCCATGAAAGTTCACCGAAATCATGGCTTATGGTTTTGGAAGGCTCTCGTCTAGCTCGTTTGTTCCAAGCTTGCTGCTCATAAAAAATTTAACGCCTTCTCCTTTTCAATATTTTCTTCATTTTTGCTGTTTCAATATGACATTAATAGTTGTGGTTGTTGACTGTTGTCGAGTTTGGTAGACTCACTATGCTATGTGTTTATCCTTAATCGATTTCTGACTCCATGCCTTGGTAGAGTCAAGCATCAGTAAGCTATTTTGCATGTTACATATTGATGATTTTGTATCTCTACAGTTAGCTGAATCTCTGTTTGAGTTTGCTTGAGATTAGTCCTTTTATCTTTGTTCAGTTTCAATGTTGAATGTGTTGGCTGTCCAAACCTATTTTCATCACTGTTTACAAGTGTTTTAGTTGCCTTCGTTGTCGTTTTGGACATGTGTTAGCAGATTATTGTCAGTGTGATAACACTACTTGAGATTCATAGCTATTCTTGTGCAACTGGAAATACTGTCTATGTCTCTTTTGACTTTAATTTATTATATTGTGCGTATAGTTCCTCTGTTGAAGTGCTTTGGTTTACCTAAAATTAATCTCACTGCCTAGATATTAATATAACTCTCTCATCTTTGTCAAGTCTAAGGTATCTATTAGGTGTTAGCATGGTCTTAAGTTCAATCATTTCATTGGTTTTATTGCCATACAGTGTCATTCTGTTTGTTTCTACCTGCTTGTGCTTGTATCCGACATGTTAGCTTGAGTCATAATGTTTTCATATTTAGTCATTCATATTCTTTTTCTTTTCTTTTGCTTGTAATGATCTGGTATGATAATGTTGATTGTTGGTTATGTATTCCTTATAGTACAATCTGTTCTTATTCTCCCTCGTAATATGGCCCCTTAAATATTAGTACTTACAGTGTATGCATGCTACTGTTTAGTAGCAAAATTTTGATTGTTGATCCTTGTCATTTGTTAAGCTAGTCCATTTTGGTCTTTCTAAAAAGTCGCTTGTTATCTTAGTCTAATGGTTGGGTTTGGTTGCATCTTAGTTTTGATTAGCTTCCATTTCAATTAAGTTTTGTTTCGTTTGTTTTATTTGATCCATATGCTAATTTTTCCTTCTTTCTTTGTTGTATGAACCTTTCCTAGTCCATGGGAGACTTTTTCTCTCTTGCATCTTTGAGATGAGCCATAGAGACTTAATTTCCCTCCATCGAATCAGCCTTAAGCGGATTTCGAATAAGTAGGTTTACAAGGACTAAGAGACTGGTTGCAGGCTTTAAAAAGCCCAAAAAAGAGTTGTATACCTCTTCTATGCAGGAGTATACACTGGTATACAAATATTGTATGCATGATATACAGGCTGGAATACAGAAATACAAAGCAAAAATTGCAAAAATACAGGGTACAGGTCAAAAAGCTGATATACAGAAACAATGCAGAAATATGGATCCAAAATACAGCCCATATACACTTGTATACACTCAGTGTATACAAATTCTCAAGGTAAAAGGGGCCAAAACTCAAAAGACAATTCCAGCAGGTTCTAACAGCGAAATGGGCCTAAAAGGCTCAAAAGTGGATTTAATTAAATGGGCCAAGTCCATTATTTGGACCAATTTTAGACTTAGGATAGGAAAATAAATTCCGGTCCATCAGATTTGGAATTTGGGTAAGATGGCCCAAGTTCAATATTTCTTCCCTTTGCTCTTATTTTTTGATTGACTAACATTTTATTTGAATTTTGGTTTGACTTAATTAATTACCCAAAGATAGTCATTTCTCCTTTTATATTCAAATTAAAATTTTATATTTTTTTGATTTATTACTTAGCTTTATTTTTTTATTATTTATCTTGCAACGCTATGAATTATTTACCTTAGAAAGTTCCCTTTAGTTTATATTCTTAAATAAAAAAAGAGGTTTTCTTACGTAGTTGTTTCTTTCAAGTTAGTCAAATGTTTTAGTCAAATCGTTGGTCAACCGCAAGTTAGTGGACATTCCGAGGGCCTAACACCTTCTCGGAATGTAAATTGAACCCCGAACCCCTTTTTATTTCAATTGATTTTAATCTGTTTAAATCTTTTGGAAAAAAATTATAAGTTTTTCTTAATTTCTTAAAATTTAAGTGGCGACTCCCTTTTGGAAAATCGATTTCTCTTCAACTCATAAGTTAAGTTGACTTTTCGAAAACAAGTCATTCTTTTAGTAAAACATATTTGATGAAATTTTATCTATGTTTACTGGAATGTAGGTTGTGACAGTTCAAGGATGGAATTCTATTGAAGCAGCAGGATTTTGATGACCTACGGGTCAACCTACGAGCTGTAGATCATACTATGAGCCGTAAAATTGACCTAAATATGAAGGCCAAAGAAGAAGCTATAAATTTGGCACTACGGGCCCTATGATGACCTAGGAACCATGGTTTTGAGTCGTAGAAAGAGGAAAAAATTATTAGGCCCAGTACTGTGAATGACGAATTACCAGGACGGACCATACAAAGGTCTATGAGTCGTAGATCATGTTCGTAGAAAATGTCTAGATGGCCTTTGAAGAAGCTTCCTTTTACAGGCGTGGTCTACGAGCCATAGTTTGACATATGAGCCATAGATCATGACACGTAGAGTTGACTATTGAAGCCCACTTTTCCTATATTTCCATTTTCGATTTTATTTAGGACTAGATGTTTATAAATAGTCTTTTTTATTTATGTTTTAGAGGGAGATAAGTTTATACATAGTTGTTGGCTTTGAGAATTATTTTGTGAACACTTTATCCATTATCCATTTAATTCTTGAAGCATCAGTTTATAATATCGTTTTTGTTCATCAATTCAAGATTCCAAATTTCATCTACTCTAATTGTAAGTTCATGATGAGTATTGTTTTCTAGATGGGTATTTGGGCTACAATACAATCTCTATAACACAGGAAGACAAAGAGAGGCCACTTTCACTTGTCTTTATGGGACATTTCCTTTCAATAGGATGCCATTCAGGTTGTGTAATGCACCAGCGAATTCCCTGCATTGCATGAAGTATATCTTTTCAAATATGGTGGAAGATACTATTAAGGTATTTCAAGATGATTTTTTTGGTTGGTGACTCGTTTGATGACTGCTTGCAACATTTATGTGATGTTCTAAATTGCTGTGAAGAATGTAATGTTATACTAAATTTGGAGAATTCATTTTATGGTTAAAAAAGGCATAGTTATGGGTCATTGAATCTCTCACAAAGGTTTTGAGGTTGATAAAGCAAAGATAGAGGTGATGGAAAAGTTTCCACTACCTATCTCTGTGAAGAGTGTTAGAAGCTTTCTAGGACATGCTTATTTTTATCAGAGATTTCTCCAAAATAGCACACCCATTATGCAAGTTGATTGAAAAGGAGACAAAGTATGAGTTCGATGATTCTTTCCTGAAAGCGTTTGAAGTGTTGAAAAAAAGTTGATTTCTACATCAATCATTATTTCACTAGATTAGGGACAACCGTTAGAAGTTATGTGTGATGTGAGTGGGGTAGTGCTTGGCGTAGTATTAGGGAAAAGGTGAGAGAGATTCTTTATCCTTTATATTATGCGAGCAAAGCCCTAGACATTGCTCAAAAGAACTACACCATTAATGTACAAGAATTACTTGTTTTAATCTTCACATTCATGAAATTTAGATCCTATTTGCTTGGCACTAAATTCATTGTGCACACTGACCATGCAACATTGAGGTATCTTGTGGCAAAGAAGGATGTAAACTATAGACTTATTTGATGGTGTTATTGTTGCAAGAACTTGATTTTGAGGTGAAAGATAGAAAAGGGATAGAAAATCAAGTTGCTGATCACTTGTCCAGATTAGAGGAAGAAGCAATGTTAAAATTGGCTGATGAAATTGATGGTGCATTTCCTAATGACCTGGTTTTGGCTTCATCTTTTGATCTTATTCCTTGTTTCGCATATTTCGCTAATTATTTGGTGAGTGAAATTGTGCCTTTAGATTTCTCGTTCTACCAAAGAAGAAAATTCATGTCTGATGTGAAGAAGTTTTTCTAGGAAGAGCCTTATCTATTAAATGTTTGCACTGATTCTATTATTCCTTGTTGTGCTACTGAGGTTGAGATTATGAGTAAATTGGAAGCTTGCCATTCATCGACTGTAGGTGGTAATCATAGCGGTATCTGAAGTGCTCATAAGATCTTGTAGTGTGGGTATTATTGGCCTACCATTCACCAAGATGCTCATGATTTCGCCAAGTCTTGTGAACGTTGTCAAAGAGAAGGAGATATTTCAAGGAAGCAAGAACTCCCACTTACTCCTATTTTGACGATTGGATTGTTTGGTGTTTGGAGCCTTGAATTTATAGGTTCATTTCTGAGTTTGAAAGGGATGAAGTACATACTTGCAGCTGTTGACTATGTATCTAAATGGGTGGAAGCTATTGCACTTTCAAACAATGAAGGAAAGAGTGTCACCATATTCCTGAAAAAGAATATCTTCTCTGCATTTGGTACACCAATGGAGATTATCAACAATGGAGGTTCTAACTTTTGTAATAAGTTGTTCAAGGCACTGCTTGAGAAGTATGGTGTTTTGGAATAGCGTAGAAACTCCTTATCATCCAGAGTCTAGTGGACAAGTTGAAGATTCAAATAGAGAGATAAAACAAACCCTTGCAAAGACTGTGAATAGGAACAAAACTGATTGGTCAGGAAAGCTTGATGATGCTCTATAGGCATATTGTACTGCATTCAAGACCCCATAGGGAATTCTCCTTACCAATTTTTGTTTGGGAAGTCTTGCTACTTACCTATAGAGATAGAGTACAAAGCTATGTGGGTACTGTCACGACCCAAAGTACACCCTAGAAGTGACATGGCGTATAAGACCCCGAGAGGCCCTACACAAGCCACTTAACATACATCATACAAGATAATAATTTAAAGAGTTCAAAAGCTAGTTTTATTTCATAAACAGTTTGAGAAAATGTAGCGGAAGTCTAAACATAGTATGAAAGCCATATAGTACATCAAGAGTGATGGGGACGTAACCCAAGCATCACTTACAATACAGAAAAGTAAAGACAATAAGATATAAAGGGTTCAATACTCAGAATACGAGGACTCACCAATCCTCATATCTACTAAAGTGAACACTAGCCACAGAGATGCGGAGTGGGAACATCAGACCCTACACTAGTGAAACCATGTAGGCAAAAGTATGTGTTAGTACATGGAATGTACTAAGCATGAGGGGAATGCAGTAAAACATGAGACCCTATCATAAAGGGACATACGAAAACATGGAATACATGACCAAGTTAAAACACAGTAAACTCATTTAAAAAGATTCATAAATCATGAACATGGTCAATGCATATTTAGATCATAAAGGAAGCTTCATAAAACATTAGTAATTAACTTAGTTCATTTTGTGGGAAGTTTACCGTTAACCGGCATATAGACCATGCAAGCCATAACATGGAATCCAGTGTCTGCCTCACACCAAAAAGAGGTGTCATACTTTCCTAGGTAAGGACCATGAACTTCTACCTTACATGGATCCACTAGCTAATGTCTATATAAGACAATCATTCTATGAGGGCACATAGGTGTGTGATAAGGAGACTGCTACTAGAAACCCGACCTCGAGCAACAAGAGAGCTTCCATCTCAATATCCTCTCGGTTTCAAGCATAAATTCCATGGAATAGACATTAATTTTTAGCGTGTCTTATCATTATGGGACATGGGTAATTGCCTCTTGTCCTATCATTATGAGACATGGGTATTCACTGCTTGTCTTATAAAAACATAACTCCTTAGACCATTCGTGAGAAAACCTTTCACCATCCATGATCTTTTCATAATAGTTTTTAAGGCCTATAGTTATTCACTTCATACTAGAGATGCCCTACTACTAATGGAAATAGTTTGAAAATGTGATCTATAATCATTGTTGGCATATCCAGATACCATACTAATAAAGACCTAATTTAGGAAAATAGTCTGAAAAACATTGAGGGCAAGTCTATATGTCATTCATAGCATGTGGACAAGCTTCATAGGGCATCTAGATACCTTCATCTATAAGCTTACTTGAATCATATACATCACTTTCATAAAAACATGCATAATTTCATAAAACATATTCATAGATTCAAGCTTCTTAATAGATTCATGTAAATTAGGGTTCATAGTCAAAATTCATAGATCAATGCATAGGTTCACATGGAATTGGTTGAAAATCATGTAATTAAGTTCAAATCATCAAAATAAAATCATAATAAAGCAATTGAATCCATATAAATAGAACCCATGAGGAATGGAGTGAAGATCTAATCAAATCTTAAGAAACTGAATTGGAGAATTGAAGAAACCTTGGGGACTCAATGGGTGAATTGAAGCCATTGATGAACTCCCTACACACATTGATTGAAGCACTAAGCAATAATTAAGAAAGGAGGCTTGAACTTGAAGAACTCTAGCTTCTTCTTATTCTTCCTTGATCTAGAGAGAAGACTTTTATAGAGGATGAATTTGGTAAAGATTTGGGAATTTAGGAGAATGAAATATAATTGGTAGTTTTTGGGCTTAATTCACTTATATAGGCCTTGAAATAAGGTTTAAAATGATGTAGTTAGGTACCTAATACTTTGGCAAAAGAACACAATGACCCTAACTTAAAAACTAACTAGGTGACTTAGAAGAGGGGCTTCACGAGCCATCTAAGGTTTCACGGGCCGTAGAGCTGTTCGTGAAGCTTCACTAATCCAACAGTGCTTCACTAAAATGGGCATAACTTTTTACTTCGATCTTGGAATTAGTAAAATTTGTAGGCGTTGGAAAGAGGACTCAAAAACCTTTAATTTTATAGGTTATAGTCCACCTAATGCTTTTTGTGCTGAATGATATGATCATTTGAAGTTGACGCAAGACTCAAAAACCTGATCATCCCCTTTCACATACGACTTCACGATCCATGTGAAGCTCTACATACCATTTAGGCGACCATGATCCGTCACAGTAGCTTGGGGGGTTCTGTACATCTTTTCACAGATGACCTCACGGTCCGTGTGACACTTCACAAACCGTCTAGGTGCCCGTGGTTATCTACAGAGGCTGGGTGCAACAACATGAGAAGGGCGATGTGTCGTGGTCCTTTTCAAAGCCCATGGAACCCTCTGTGGTTTGTCCTTCTCTCTTGTTCAATCCTAGTTTAGATTTTCTTAGATGTTACAATATCTCCCCTTTGAGAACATTCATCCTCGAATGGGACTCAAACTAGCACGAAAAGAGTAGGAGAGAAACTAACAACCCAACATTAATTCGACTTCATCAAAATGCACATAACCAAGGAGTTATATCAACTTCAAGCTAAAACATACTTTTAAAACATCTTTTCGTAGGACGTACATGTAAATCATACTCAATGCACATAATCATGAAGCAATCAATAAACATAAATCATATCTTTGAAAAATCAACTTTTCATGAGCATGCATGCATGAGGAAACATGTGAATGACTAAAACATAATAATCTTAAAGAGTGAACCTGAGGGGCTAAGGCGTGAAGTTAGAACCGAAGATAGAAGGAAAAAGATAGGGATAGTAAGACATCATATCACCTCCGACCTTTCACATACCAAACCATAACAAGCAACTTATCCAAAATAACCATAATTCTACTCACATATTTCAACCATGAAGCACATTATCTCCCCTTTGTGAGAAAACCTCACTTACCCTTTCAAATCCATCTCACTCAACCAAAGCATAACACCAAAGTCTTAAAAACCACGGACCATTGATACTAGTAAACACTTAAGAAGTTCCATAAGGATTTCAAGGTCGACTTCAAACACAATTACCATACGTGGAGTCTTACCATAGCCAATAAAGCACCCAATATCAAACAATGCATACCTACAAGCTAAAAAATCATAACTTACAAATTACCGCATCCGGGGAACCCCCGTGATCTTGTCGAGTTTGATCTTGCCTACCATCCCTTCCCTTAGCAGTAAGAATTGGGAAATCTCTTATCTTATGATCCATTTTTCCAAAACCAAAACATACATTAGAACCAGATTGACACTCACCCCTACGTCTTTTTCCACACTCCCAACACTCGGACCTGCATCTATTAGCCTCTCTTTCTTCCATTGGTTAAACCAAACTTTAGCAACACCCTTAATTGATAAGCGGCCAATTACGCCTTTTCTACGGAAGTAATATCCATGGTTCCCACTATCTTATAAGCCTCATCAATGAAATCTTGAGGATCTTCCAAAACTTTAGACCCATGAAATTCTAAAGGATTCATTCTAGTAAAGTCTCTCACCCCGTTTGCCGGCGTACCCACCCTTGGGTTCATAGGAGCCACAACCTCTCTATTTGCTTGAGACGTCATAGCGTGGGACAGTGCGTGAAATGCAGCTTGAAACTCATCATTAGTCGATTGCTCAGCCAGAGGGTCGATATGAACTTGAGGAACTTCTTGTTCCATATTCTTATTTGCATTCCTTCTAACATAACCTTTTCTCGGGGCCATATCCTGAAATGGATTAGACACGATTAAGGAAAAAGATCTTTCTAGAGATAGATTCTATGGCACAACTTTTGAGTAGTGAAAGAAGTTGAGATTCCTAAACATTTTACAACCTCTTATTCATGAACGTGGAATGCTTTATACTCAAGAAAATACTCTACTCGACGTGGAATATGAGACATCCTAGAAACTTTCTAAACTTTTACTTTGATTCCAAGTTTCTCAGGACCCAAAGTACACCCTAGACGTGACATGGCGTATATAACCCCGAGATGCCCTACGTAAGCCACTTAGCATACATCATACAAGATAATAAACTTTAAAGAGTTCAAACGACAATTTTATATTATAAAGAGTTTGAGAAAATGAAGCGGAAGCCTAACATAGTCTCAAAGTCATCTAGTGTATCAAGAGTTATTGAGACATAACCCATGCATCACATAAAATAAGAAAAATTAAAGACAATAAGCAATAAAGGGTTCGATCCTCGGAACATGAGTACTCACCAATCTTCAAATCTACTAAAGTTAACACTAGCCACGGAGATACGAAGTGAGAGCGTCAGACCCTATACTAGTGAAACAATGTAGGTTAAAATATGTGTTTGTACATGGAATGTACTAAGTATGAGGGCAATGCAATAAAACATGCGACATGATCATAAAGGGACATAATTGAAAACATGGAATGCATGACCAAGTTGAAACATGGTAAAATCATTCAAGAAGATTTATAAATCATGAAAATGGTCAATGCATCTTTAAATCATAAAGGAAGCTTCATAAAACATTAGGAATTAACTTGCTATATTTTGTGGGAAGTTAACCGTTAACTGACATATAGACCATGCGAGCTATAACTTAGAATCCAGTGTCTGCCCTAAACTGAAATGGGTGTCCTACTTGCCAAGGTAAGGACCATAAACTTCTAGTTTACTTGGATCTACTAGCTATTGTCTATCTAAGACAATCATCCTTTGGGGGCACATAGGTATGAGATTAGGTGATTGCTACTAGAAACTTGGCCTCAAGCTATAGGAGAACTTCAATCTCAATATCCTTCGGTGCTAAGCATAATTCCTATGGAATAGTCACTAATCTTAACTTTTCTTATCATTATGAGACATAGGTAATCGCCTCTTGTCCTATCATTATGAGACATGATTATCCGCTGCTTGTCTTATCATAGGATAACTCCTTAGACCATGGATGAGAAAACCTTTCACCATACATGCTCTTTTCATAATAGCTTTTAAGACCCATAGTCATTCACTTCATGCTAGAGATGCCCTACTAGTAATGGAAATAGTTTTGAAAGAGTGATCTATAATTATTTATGGCATATTCGGATACCATACTAATCAAGACCTAATTTAGGAAAATAGTCTAAAAAGCATTGAGGGCAAAACTATATGTCATTCATGTCATGTGGCCAAGATTTATAGGACTTCTGGATACCTTTATCTATAAGCTTACCTGACATATAAACATTGGTTTCACAAAAACATGCATAGTTTCATAAAACATATTCATAGATTGAAGCTTCTTCATAAATTCTTGTAAATTAAGGTTCATAGTAAAACTTCATAGATCGATGCATGGGCTCACATGGAATTGGTTGAAAAGAATGCAATTAAGTTCAAATTATCAACATAAGATCGTAATAAAGCAATTGAATCCATACAAATAGAACCCATGAGGAATTGAGTGAAAATCTAATCAAATATTGAGAAATTGAATTGGAGAATTGAAGAAACCTTGGGGACTCAATGGGTGAATTGAGCCCATTGATGAACTCTCTACATACGTTGATTGAAGCCCTAGGCAATAAAGAAGAAATGAGACTTGAACTTGAAGAACGCTACCTTCTTATTCTTCCTTGGTTTAGATAGAAGATTTTTGGAGATGATGAATTTGGTCATTTAGGGAATTTAGGAAAATGAACTGAAATTGATAGTTTTTGGGCTTATTTCACTTATATAGGCCTTGAAATAGGGTTTAAAACGATGTAATTTGGGTACAAAACACTTTGGAAAAAGACCACATTGACCCTAACTTAAAAACAAACGAGTTGACTTAGAAGAGGGGCTTCACGAGCTGTCTAAGGATTCACGGGCCGTATAGCTGGTCGTGAAGCTTCACCAGTCCAGAAGTGCTTTACTAAAATGGGGATAACTTTTTACTCCGAGCATGGAATTAGGAAAACTTGGTGGCGTTGGAAATATGATTCAAAGACCTTTAATTTTATAGGTCATGGACCACCTATTTTATTTGGTGCCGAAATATATGATCATTTGAAATTGACCCAAAACTCAAAACCTGATCAATCCCTTTCATGGACGACTTCACGGTTCGTGTGAAGATCCACACACTTTTTAGGTGACCGTGGTCCTTTAGAGTAGCTTGGGGGGGGGGTTGTGCCTCTCTTTACGGATGACCTCACGGTCCATGTTACACTTTACGGACCGTCTAGGTGCCTGTGGTCATCTACAAAGTCTAGATCAACACCATGAGCAGGGTTACGGGTCGTGGTCCTATTCGCGGCCCATGGACCCACACCTCTATGGTTTGCCCTTCTCTCTTATTCGATCCTAGTTTAAATTTTGAGGTGTTACAAGCATTCAAGAAGTTGAATCTAAGTTAGGGTGCTGGATCAAGTTAGAGGTTAAATGAGTTGAATGGACTTGATGAGTTACGCCTAAAAGCAAATGAAAGTTCCGCCTGGTACAAAGAAAAGATGAAAAAGTACCATTATCAAAAGATCGAAAAGTATGAATTTTCTTAGGGTGATATGGTCCTTCTTTTCAATTCAAGGCTGCGCTTGTTTCCTTGCAAGCTCATATTTAAGTGGATGGGACCGTTTAGAGCTCTGTAATGTATTTTGAAACGAAGAGGTTGAACTTGAGAATGATGAAGGAACAAGATTCAAGGTGAATGGCTAGAGAATAAAAAGCTACTTAGGGCAACTAGAGGAATTCAAAAAGGTGATTGAAGAATGGGATCTTGATGAAGTCTAAGTAGTCTGTGTTGTGTCGCGACGTTAAACCAAGTGCTACTTGGGAGGCAACCCAAGATGTAATTTAGCTATTTTGGAGTTTTTTATTTCGTTTCTATTTTTTAGTTTTTGATTACTTAGCTAAAATAGGTTTACTTAGTATCCATGTCAAAATTGTGTCAAGAAAATGTTAAAGGAAGGCCTAATGTTTGTTACATGTGCAGGATATAGTGTAAAATCTGTAAACAAAATTTAATTGTAGAGGGTCATATAGATGGGTACGACATACTATAGAAATTCATACATACCATAGGCCCTATTTGTAGAACCTTGGTGAGTGGAAACTGTCACAACCCGTACTACCCCCGAGATGCGGACACGGGACCTAGGATCACAAGTGACCCCAAGCTAACGTTGCTGGCATGACATGAGCATACTAAGAATAGCAATAACTAATGTGGAAGCTAATCATGAAGAAAATCTAAAATGATGGGGGATACCCATATACTAAACTGAATATATGAAATATGAGAGTTTAATACAAAAGGAACATCAAACTCAAAAACTAAGTTGAATCTATACTTTGTCTGAAAAAAAGCCTCTACGGACTAGAAATGCTGGGAAATGCTCCAGCTAGATCTAGCAACACTGAAACCAAACCTAAAAGAAAGAAAAATAATTATATCACTAGTCCTCGAAGAATGAGGACTCACCACTGATGCTGCTGAAGATCGGTAATCCATCTATGTGTGATCTGACCGCTGGGGACCTGAACCTACATCATAAGAAGATGTAGCACAAATTATACATTAGTACTTGGAAGGTACTGAGCATGCAGTATAGAGTAAAAATGAATAATAATCATAATTAAACAAGCAAGAAAGTAATAGTATAATCTGAACATGATAAGGATACTGAAAGTACAGAACATGACTAAACTGAATGCAATGACTAGGTTTATACTATACTGAAACTGAAAACTGAACTAAAATGATAACATGGTCAATGCATTAGGATCTGACTGAACTATGAGAGCTGCTAATAACCGACATAAAACCACATGAGCTAACTGTGGAGTCTGATGTATACGCCATATCGAGAGGACCCAATACACCCAACCAGAGGTATAGAGACATGCAGGCGTGATCACTAAAATGGTGTCCATAAAGGGGACTTACAATCTATGGGGCATGTAGTTCTGGGACTTGAGGATCACTGACCCTAGTCCACTCTGTATTAAGCTTCTCTCAATTAATTAAGTAATTAACACTTTATGTCTGAAATGCTGTAATATTGGATAGCTCAAACCACTAACATGTAAACATAGAATGCAACATTAATATACTAATAACAATGCATTCGAAAACTGAGGCATGTTTATATATAACTGAATTAACTGACCTAGCATGTGTAATTCATTAACTAAAAGAACTACATAATAGGGTTCTGAGTTTATGCATGAATCTGGGCAAAACAATACTATAATGTGATATTATGATTTGGATCATTCCAATAGCTAAAAACCCAACAAGTCTAACATTCAAGAAACCCTAAGTCTAGATAATATTAAGGGAATCAAGATTCTGACTGAAATCTAGGGACCTAATGGGTGAAAAGGACCCACTAGTGAAATCCCACATACCTGGTGATGAATTCCATGGGGAAATCTTTTGATTTTGAGGCTGGAACTGATGGAACCTTGCTGCGTTATTGAACTAGGGTTCGGTTGCCTCTTTCTTCCTTTTATGCTCTAAGTTTCTAAGTTTTGATGAAAGATTTGACTTAGGTAAGTTCTAGTTGTGTTTCTAGCCTAAAACTGTCCAAAACCACTTAGTTTTGGTTAAAACGACGTAGTTTAGGGGTCCAACGAAAAAGGAAAAGATAAAAAGACCCCGGACATAAACTATTGATGGGGCTGACCGCGACCACTTCCACGGACCGTGAAAGGGACCACGGACTGTGAAGACGATCGTGGTCTGTAGTCCAGTGACTACTGGGTTATGGGATCTGTTTCATGGGTTCTGCAAGGGACCGTGTGAAGGACCACAAACCATAAAGGTCCCCATGGTCCTCACTTGGTTAGGTGGTTTGAGGGCCTATCTTCATGGACCATCCTACGACTCGTATGAAGGACCACGGGCCGTGAGGGTCCTCATGGTCTTCACTTGGGCGTGGGGTCTAAGGGACTGGCTAGGGGGGTCTACTAGTTAGACTTCATGAGGACCACCATGGCCCTTCATCAAGAGCACGGCCCGTGAAGGGTCCCTAGTCTGACGTCTAGGCCTAGTGATATCCAAGTCATGACCACGGGTAGGTCAACAAACCATGGAGCCTATCAGATTATACGTTAGTACTTGGAAGGTACTGAGCACGCAAGATTCTAGTAAAGCTGAACAATAATCATAATTGAACAAGCAAGAAAGTAATATTATAATCTGAACATGATAAGGATAGGGAAAGTACTGAACATGACTAAACTAAATGCAATGATTAGGTTTATACTATGCTGAGACTGAAAACTGAACTAAACTAATAACATGGTCAATGCATTAGGATCTGACTGAACTATGAGAGCTGTTAATAACCGACATAAAGCCACATAAGTTAAATGTAGAGTCTGATGTATACGCCACATCAAGAGGATCCAATATACCCCACCAGAGGTATAAAGGCATACTGGCGTGATCACTAAAATGGTGCCCATAGAGGGGACTTACAATCTACGGGGAATGTAGTTTTGGGACTTGAGGGTCACTGACCCTAGTCCACTCTGTATTAAGCTTCTCCCAATTGATTAAGTAATTAACACTTTATGTATGAAATGCTGTAATATTGGATAGCTCAAAACACTGTCATGTAAACTGAGAATGCGACATTAATATACTTATAACAATGCATTTGAAAACTGAGGCATGTTTATATATAACTGAATTAACTAACCTAGCATGTGTAATTCATTAACTAAAAGAACTACATATCTAGGGTTCTGAGTTTATGCATGAATCTGGGCAAAACAATACTATAACGTGATATTATTGGATCATTCCATTAGCTAAAAACCTAATAAGTCTAACATTCAAGAAACCCTAAGTCTAGATAATATTAAGGGAATCAAGATTCTGACTGAAATATAGGGACCTAATGGGTGAAAAGGACCCACTAGTGAAATCCCACATACCTGGTGATGAATCCATAGGGAAATCTTTCGATTTCGAGGCTGAAACTGATGGAACCTTGCTGCGTTATTGAACTAGGGTTTGGTCGCCTCTTTCTTCTCTTTACGCTCTAAGTTTCTATGTTTTGATGAAAGATTTGACTTAGATAAGTTCTAGTTGTGTTTCTAGGCTAAAACTGACCAAAACCACTTAGTTTAGGATTAAAACGATATAGTTTAGGGGTCCAATGAAAAAGGAAAAGATAAAAAGACCCCTAACTTAAAGTGCTAACGGGGCTGACCACGACCACTTCCACGGACCGTGAAGACGGTCGTGGTCTGTGGTCCAGTGACTACTAGGTTCTGGGATTTGTTTCACGGGCTCAGCAAGGGACCGTGTAAAGGACCACAAACCGTAAAGGTCCCCGTGGTCCTCACTTGGTCAAGTGGTTTGGGGCCTATCTTCACGAACCATCCTAAGACCCGTGTGAAGGACCACGGGCCGTGAGGGTCCTCATGGTCTTCACTTGGGTGTGGGGGTCTAAGGGACTGGCTAGGGGGGGTCTACTAGTTAGACTTCACGAGGGCCACCACGGCCCTTCATCAAGACTACGGCGCATGAAGGGTCCCTTTGTCTGACGTCTGGGCCTGGTGATATCTAAGTCATGACCACGGGCAGGTCAACGGACTGTGGAGCCTATCATGGTCCGTGAACCTTGTCGTCGTTCATTGGTTCAGGTAAGTTTTCTGTAATTTTTTTCTAGGTCTGGTTTTCAAGGTGTTGCAAAAACATTAAGGACTAGTTCTATAGTTCCCATTTATGAGTCGTCGTTCAGTCAACAAACCGTAGATGGAATCCATATAATTTAAGTTCAAATTCAGCTACAACTTTAGGTCTATGAGTGCATAATATGAACCATCAAAATTCTTATGATTTGTAGTATGTAATCGTAGACTCCAGGTATGTTTCTAGATTTTTTAAGTGTGAAGTTTATCTACTTCTATGCTCTGTTGGAATACCTATAGCCTGTAGATGGGTTTTTGTAGATCCATGTTAAATTAAATTGCTTACCCTACCCGCGACCCTCTTTAATAAAATCATCAAATTTTAAATCTGTCCCCCATTCACTCATTCATTCAACCGTTACATAATTCCATAACTTCCCACCCTTTAACATCCACGATCACAACCCCTTAATTGCACATTCCCATCATATAACCCCCTTCTCCCTTTTCTTTCTCTTCCTATTTCTCTTCTTCCATTTTTCCAAAATTTCGTTCAAGTCTTACACTAGTGTTGTAGGTCAGTTAGAGGGATATAATAGGAAATCAAGTATCACATCACTCAGATCACTTTGATTTTACACAAATACAAGTATTGGCAAGTCCCTACTACTTTAGTGGTTTGAAATTGAAGTTGAAATTAACTTAACCTAGGGTTGTGATGCTTTCTATTGATGTGCTAAATTATTTAAAATCAACCCTTGGGGCGATATTATTGTCAATGTTATCAATTATTTGCATAGGCTCATAGTTTTTTTTTTTAAAATAAATTAATCCTAATTGTGAAGTTGACTCAAGGGTTTAAATTGTGGTGCTAGTTATTGTTTTGATTAAATTGCGCAAGTAAACCCCAAGGATGACGATACTATGTGAATGTATGGATTAAAAATGCATACAAATGTTAGAATTAAGATTGGGCTGATAAATTTTGTAAAGTTGTGTGAAATAATCACACAATCCTAGGCAATTTGTGACCTATGAAGGTCTTCCACGGACCGTAGATCCATCTTTAACCCATAGTTGCCTTTCATAGATAAGCCTAAAGGACCAGTGCTAACTATTTGCCATACATCTTTGTACGAATGCTCTCTATGGGTCGTAGGATATCCGACGAACCGTAGATAGGACTCGAACAAGTTATCTGATAGTTGACCTTAAATGAGAAGAACTACGTAGCCTATCTATGAGTCGTAGGATTTTCTACGGATCTTAGATAAGTCTCGTAGTTCATTAATAAAATACAGTAGCTCAAGTTTTGAACTTTAAGACTGACCTACTGCCTGCAGAATCTTTGATGTATTGTATTTTCAGTTCATAGTTCCAACTAATGCAACTTGAAACTTGGCCTTCCTTCCTACGGTTGGACCCTATGGGACGTAAAAACTTCTACGGTCGGTAGGAACCCAACCGTCGGACCAAAAAATAGTGTAGTGTCTACAAATTTTCTTAGTTTCATTGATTTATTTTTAGTTTTTGTTGCTTTCTTCTACCCTCTTCTTTGTTACTAACAAGTGTTCCCATAGGTACTATGCCGCCAAAAGGTAATTTAAGAAGTGGGGCAACATACACCACCCGTTCTGCTTCCCCGTATCAATTACTAGATGAACCCACATATGATGAACAAAGTGGATCGGAATACAACCCTGGCATGAAATACGACTCACCTAGGGCACCTAGGACCACCAGATGCCAATCCTGATAACTAGAGACGATCCTGGAACCCAGGTAGTATAGTAGAACCACCCCAAGCATCGACTCTCCATTTTGAAGAAGAAGGGGGCTGATACGTCCAAATTACACCTCCCTAAAGTAATATAAGCAATAGTTGTAAAATAAATAACCTAACTGAAGTTAAGATCGATCCCACGAGGAATATGGTCTAGACTTAGGCTAATTTACTATTGATTGTACGTTCAGTCAGCTAACTTCATAAACCAAGGGGATTTGTAACATAAAGTAATAATTGATTATTTTGAAGTAACAAGTAACATGTAACATGATTCACAATTTGTAATATCAACATGAGATGAAACTACGACACTTGTGTTCCCCACAAGTTCTTAAAACAGTAGTCCAAAACATAATAACTCTTTCCTAGTATTTAACATGAAAAGTCGGTAAGTTAAGTATATCCTAAGTGATTGGTTTTCCAAGTAGGGAATTTCACCACGCAATTTGGTTGGTCTACGGGTGTGAGCTATACTAACCCTTACCCTTGAACCTAGATTAGCCCTCACTTATTTGGGTTAGGCTGTTAGATAGTGGATTATCACACTAAATATCCACTGGTTAATCTCTTTCTCATTCATTACTTCCTTGGTCGGGCAAGTAGGAATGAGGCGAGTTCTAACATTATGCACCGTTAAAAAGCATTCAAATGAAGAAATTAACAATAAATGCATAAACACTATTCCAGGATTACTTATTTATTAGTTTTACGTTATTAATTACTTATGGTTTCTACAACCCTAGTTGTGGATTTAGTTACTCATGCTTATGTGATTACAATTCATAATAGGGTTAATAATATAAATAATAAACATACAATTAGAATAGATGAAATTTGGAATCTTGAATTGAAGAACAAAGACAAATTTCATAAATCAACACTTCAAGAATTAAATGTCAAAAGTATTTGCAAACTAATTCTCAAAGACAAAAGTACGTATCTCAAAAAGTCTAACAACCTAAAAATGAAAAAATAAAACCAACATGTATAGAAACCAAATCCTAAATCAAGTAGGAAAAGGAAGACTAAGGAAATTCAGCTTGGGCAGTGTCGTCTATAGTTGGTAACCTACGACTCGTAGTAGTTCTTACTGCTCATAGGTACCTTCTGACAGTCAGCAGATGGTCCATAATCTAGGGAGCGCTTTCTACGGGCATGATCTATGGCTCCTAGATCTTTGTACGACACATCCTATTCAACCGTTATTAATGGAGTGGAGCTCATCTTCTGTGAACTTTTGTGCGACTCGCCATTTATGACTCGTAGTAGTGACTACGACTCCAATTGTCAATACTTCAACCTATGAATTACAGCTATGGCTTGTAGTGAGATGGCGACTCATAGGTCAAGACGTACATCACCAAAAACCCTGCTGCTGCAACACTTTAACACCAACTGCTCCAAAACATATTTCCTGCAAAATTCAAGCAAAAACACCATCACAGTTAAAAACAAAATGCCTAAGACTCATGAAATACTCTAAAGTTTAATGCATCAAAAGTACCATAAATTCATGGTACATATACACCCTCACCTTAAAATCATTGCTTGTCCTCAAGCGACGCAACAGACTCTAAACGACACTTATATAGAAGTAACCCAAAAACTCAAGCAATCATATGAAATTTTCTCAATAATCAACCCTCCTTATTTATTCTCAACACAGTGCAATTTTTTAGTTAAATCAACAAGCCAACATATATGGATCAATACATGACATAAACACATTCACATACACTGATAATAATCACAAAGATACCAACTTTTTGATAATGTAAGTTGTGCCCTCATCGCAAAGAAATCCTTTTGTTCACACATAATTGGAATTTTATTAGTTTAAGACTTAGTATACACTTACACTTAGAATTGATTTCAATACAATATTTGCACTATACCATAGCCTTTTCCATATTTTCTACACTTCGACTTTCCAAACCGTTTAATTAAGATCACTATAGGACTTTCTTAGCTTATAACGTAGGCTTAGGGTCGGGTGTGTTGTATTTAGATATTAAATGACTTTTCATTGGCTATTTTTCCTCTTTTACAACCAATCTTGACATCGTCTTGCTTTCTGCTCTTCTCCTTATGATTCATTGAAGCTCAGGTGTGACTTTGACTTTATTTTCTCACTTGATTCAACTTTTATTCATATTTTCATTTAAGATTTTCACTTTTTTGTTTCTTTATGTTCAGTCACACCATTCTCAAATAATTTTTATTTTCATTTTATTCTTCTTTTCTCTACACACGAATCTTTTCATACCTCTTTCTTTTCTTGTTTTCCTCCATGATAGCCACCCTCTACTTAGATGTTTAGAATGAGTTGAGGTGTATGATGTCCTTGGAAGGAACAGGGCAAAAGTCAAGGTACAACTCTGAAGTAGCCACCCGCAACTTAGACTTTTATCTTGAGTTGAGGTACATAATGTCCAAGGAGAGACCGGGGCCAAAACAAAGTTTAAGAATTTATTCAGGGAAGGTGAATTGGGTGCATTGAAAGAATAGTCTTCTTCCCACTCAAACATTTGGATTGAAGGGAGTAATTCATTCATTTGGTTGGTTGTTTTTAGGATTAAGTCGACTCATCATCAACAATGGCCTATGATCATTTCCTAATTCACTGTTTCAATCATCTTAGCAAGACCAATGGGGTAAGTTATAAATTGGCACGTACCATATAAATATACAAATATTCTCACACACATGAAACCCTGTTTCAATAACAAATAATCAATGCATTTGGTTCATGTAATTTCTTAAGTAATGTTGTCTAATTGATTCCTATCATGTCATACAAAGATACTACACATTAAACTTATCAATCACACATATATAAGCCATATCAAAAATTGGAGGGTGTCAATTTTCATGCTCTTTGCCATCACCCTTTTCATTCTAGTCTACTTCTAAACTTATACTATCCTAAATATGCTGGTTCAACAGAAATTAAATAGTTCCTTGGGAAATAAACATAGGCAAGAAAACCCAAGGAAGGTTTATGAGTTGGGTTATTTAGGCTTCACCTTATTACTCACAATCCGTTCATCTTGCCACCACAAGAAAAACCGTGCAGTTCCCTCAATGCACAAAATAAAGTAATATATAGGGTAAGACAAACCTGTAGCGCGTAAGCGTCAAAGACCAATCAAGAAGTGGATGAGTTCGATTGCGCCAAACTCGCTAGCTCAAAATGTGCGGCACCATTAGTGATGCCCTCTACTATATGTAACACCCAGTATCCAAAAAAGGGAAATGAGACCAATTCCCAAAAGTTGCAGGTTCAACCCATGACCCGTGGATTGGACCATGGACCGTAGGTGTGGTCCGTGGTTGGCCTCCTAGTAATGGTTTGAGGGCCAAAAACCATGGACAGACCTATGGACCATAGGTCAGACCACTGTCCGCGGTTCGAAGCCCCAAAATCTTATTTTCTGAACCAAATGATGGTCTACCAAGATGGACCACAGGTCAGACCATGGTCAGTCAACTCGGGTCTTTCGGTGGTAGCTGACAGTTATTTTTAGGGGCATTTGGGTCTTTTTCAAATTAATTAGTTCCTATACTACATCGTTTTACCCTTCACTAACACCCCTGTATAAGTATTTTCAACCACCAACTTAACCCATTCACTTTATTCTTCCAAATTCATAAAAGAAAACCAAATTTCCTCCCCAAATATATTCTCTCTTTAGAACTTGAAGAAGAAGAAGGATTCACCTAGGATTTCAAGTCAAGATCTCAATTTCTCCATTGAAGGCTAGCATTTGAATTCAAGGTATGATAGTTTTCATTCATGGATTCCTTCCATCCATGGAGTTCCCAAATTCCTCTATTTCAAAAGGTAGGATTCCCTAATTGAGTGAGGGTTTTCTTCAATTAGCATGCATTCCTTTCATTATTGATTTAAATGATTGAATTATGATCTTCTATGCATGAATTGATGAAATACTATGGTTTTATGATGTTTTCCCCTACAAACCCATGTAATTCCCATGTTTTCAGGTTATGAACTATATGATATGTGATTTTGATCTTCAAGGAAGAGTTTTATGAAATTAAGCATGTATTGCTAGCTTTACATGAAATTATGATGAAATCCATATCTAACCCATGTTTTGTAAGAATTGATGATTTAAAGTTGGTTTGAACCTCAAGAGGTAAATTATGGACTTACGCATTTTCTTATAAAATCTATGCAAATGTTTTAAGGGTGCTTTGAGAGTAAAGTACCAATGATGTTGTTGTTGTTGTGTTGTTGAAAGGATATTCTCATAAACACATACTAGAATGATATAAAAGGTTTTCTCACATAGAAATGATTCTTAGGTTGAAAGGATTTCTCACCTAATTGAATCAAAGAGTAAGAGCTATCCTAATGACACTAGCTTGGATTGGTTGTCCTAGGGCATCTCTCCATGAATTATGAGTTAAGTCAAGACTTAATAACTATTCCGTGGGATTTATGCTTAGCACTGAGTGGATATCGATAGTAAGATGGAAGCTCTCCTGTTAGTAGAGGCCAGGTTTATAGAAGTAATCTCTTGAGATGGAAGCTCTCCCACTAGTAGAGGCCAGGTTTCTAGTAGCAATATCCTGTTCCCTTAACTATATGCCCCCATAGGTTGATTAGCTAGTGGATCCACTTTAGCTAGAAGTTCATGGTTATACCTTAGCAAGTAGGACAACCCTTTTCGGTGTGGAAGACACCGAGGGATCATGTTATAGCTCACATGGCCTCTATGTCGGTTAAGGCTAATTCCCCACATTAATAAATGAACTAAGGCTACGCAAGGAGTATCTCATATGTGTTCAAATGCTTCAAAGATGATGTTAGCTTGAATTGACCGTGTTTTAATGAAGTATGTCTTCTAACTTTCATATATCTTGTTTTAGCTTGGCCAATTGCATGTTATGAAATGAAATGTCCCTTTTTGTATGTTTTAAATCTTTGATGCATGACTATCATACTTAGTACATATTTTTGTACTAACGCATACTATTTCCTACATTTCCTTCAAATGTAGGGTCCGACATTCAAGTTCCCGAGTTTCATGGTTAGAGGCCCACTTGAGATATTTCTGAGCTATGGTGAGTCCTCATGCTTCGAGGATGGAGTTTCATTGATTTAGTTTATTTCATGAATTTCTCTTTTGGACATGATATATGGGCTAGGCCCAATTTCATTCTATTGTATTAGATGGCTATAATGAGACAAGTGTTTTAGACTTTCGCTTTTCTTTTATAAAATGTTTGGACTTGGACTATTGTTTTTACTTTTATTGTTCTATTTCTTATGTTATAAGAACTAAGTCGCATGTATGGAGTCCTTCGGGGTTCTATTACGTCATGTTACATTTAGGGGGTACCCCTGGGTCGTGGAAAACTTGGTATCATAGCACAAGGTTTAGAATGATCCTATGATTTCTCATAAGCCACATCTAGTAGAGTCTTGTTCATAAGTGTGAAGTGCGCTACATTTATGAATGAGAGGCTACACGATGATTATGAAACTCCACTTTTTTCATTAGTTTTAAGTCGTGCGATAGAGTTTAACTCTATAAGGTCTCTCTCCTAATCCTTATCCTATGTTCTTCAGGATAGGGCTACCCGAAGAGCTTATGTTAGAAGGAATATGAGGGAGAATGTGGAACGAGAAGCCCCTCCTTAAACTCCTCAAGTTCTGGTCGATCTGTTGGTTGAGCAAGTGTCCATTGCGGAGTTTAGGGCTTCTTTTCAAGTGCTGGTTCAAGCCGTGATGGCCTAAGTCAGTATGGAGGTTGTGGTTCCCTCAAGCCTAAATGCGAGTACGACGGCTTCAACAGTGAGGGACTTCACTAGGATGAATCCTCTAGAGTTTCATGGTTCTAAAGTTGTGGAAGATACTCAACAGTTCATTGATGAGGTCTATAAGGTTTTAATGATCATGGGAGTGATGCCGGTGGAAAAGACGGAGTTGACCGCTTATCAATTAAAAGGTGTTGCTCAAACTTGGTTCAACCAATGGAAAGAAGAGAGACTGGATGATGCAGGTCCTCTTGATTGGGAAAAGTTTAAGGTTGCTTTTCTTGATAGGTTCTTTCCCCTTGTGATGAGGGAAGCTAAGGTGCTTGAGTTCATTAATCTCCGACAAGAGAGTATGAGTGTGAGGGAGTATGCTCTAAAGTTCACTCAATTGTCTAAGTATGCTCCAACGATGGTTGCCGATTAAAGGGATAGGATGAGTAAGTTCATTTTGGGTGTGTCTGAAATGGTGGTTAAAGAGTACCGAACCATAATGGTCATTAATGATATGGATATCTCTCGTCTCATGGTGCATACAAAACAAATTGAGAAGGAGAAACTTAAGGAAAAGTCTAGAGAGGAAAAAAGGGCTAAGACCGGTGATGGTAGTTTTTCTCATGCAAGGTCCGATGGACAAGTTCATCCCAGATTTTTGCAAAGGTTTTTCGGTCAAGGTTTCTCCAATGCTCCTCCAAAGTTAGACAAATATAGGGTGTCTAACCTTAAGCCTCAAGGAGGTAATGGTAGTGTATCTTTATTGTCGATGTCTACTTCTACTCTATATTGAAGGAAGCACGATGGTAAGTGCCTAACCGACATAGATGGTTGCTTTAGTTGTGGTAAAAGTGGTTATAAAATGAGGGATCGCCCAATGCTTGCGGAAAAAGAAAGAGAAGGTAAGCAAGCTACTCCTACTGGTTCGGGTTCCAATGCTCCTATGCAAAACCATTTCTATGCACTTTAGACTTGTGGCGAACAAGAGGGTTCTCCCGATGTGGCTACTGATATGTTGAAAGTTTTCCAACTTGATGTTTATTCTTTACTTGATCCCGGTGACACCTTGTTTTTTGTGATGCCATATGTGCCTATGAGGTTTAATGTGCTCCCCGATGTGTTTTTAGAACCTTTTTCTGTCTCTACTCCGGTTGGTGATTCTATTGTGGCTAAGAGGGTTTATAAAAACTGTCCCATTTCCTTGTCCCATCGAGTTGCTCTTGTTGACTTGGTAGAGCTTGATATGTTATATTTTGATGTTATCTTGGGTATGGATTGGTTGCATTCATGTTATGCTTCTATTGATTGTGGAACTCGTGTAGTCAAGTTTCAGTTCCCGAATGAGCCTATCCTAGAGTGGAAGGGGGGAAATTCTATGCCTAAGGGTCAGTTCATCTTTTATCTTAAAGCTATAAAAATGATTTCTGAGGGTTTAATATACCATTTAGTTAGGGTGAGGGATATAGATTCCAAAACCCCTTCTTTCGAGTCGGTCCTCGTTGTTAATGAGTTTTCAAAAGTATTCCAGATGATTTACCCAATATTTCTCCTGAGTGGAAAATAAACTTCTGTATTGACCTTCTCCTAGTTACGCAACCTATTTCTATCCCTCCTTATCTTATGGCTCCTGCATAACTAAAGTAGTTGAAAGAAAAATTGAAAGATTTGTTGGATAAGCGTTTTATCTGATTAAGTATCTCTCCATGGGGTGCTCTAGTTTTGTTTGTTAGAAAGAAAGATAGTTCTCTTCATATGTGCATTGACTATGTCAGTTGAACAAGGTGACGATTAAGAATAAGTATGCTCTCTTAAGGATAGATGATTTATTTGACCAACTTGAAGGAGCAAGTTATTTCTCTAAGATTAATCTTCGATCGGGTTAACACCAATTGAGGATGAGGGAAGGTGACATTCTGAAGACGCCTTTTCGAACTCGGTATGGTCATTATGAGTTTTTGGTAATGTCCTTTGGGTTTACTAATGCTTCGGCGGAATTTATGATTTTGATGAATATAGTGTTTAGATAATACCTTGACATGTTTGTGATTGTGTTCATTGATGATATCTTGATCTATTCAAGAAGCGAGAATAAACATATTGATCATTTGAGGATTGTATTGAAAATTCTTAAGGACCAACAACTCTTTGCTAAGTTTAGCAAATGTGAATTTTTGCTAAGGTCCGTATGTTTCCTTGGTCATATTATTTCAAGTAAGGGTATTGAGGTGGATCCAAAGAAGACGGATGCGATCAAGAGTTGGCCTAGACCTCTAATTCATTCAGATATTAGAAGTTTCTTGGGTTTGGCCGATTACTATAGAAGGTTTGTTGAGGGATTTTCCTCTATTGCATCTCCTTTGACGGCTTTGACTAAAAAAAAGAGGCTAAGTTCATATGGTCAGAAGCTTGTGAAAAGAGTTTTCATGAATTGAAAGATAGACTTGCTTTCGCTCCAGCGCTGACCTTATCGGAAGGGGATGGATGGATTTGTGGTTTATCGTGATGCCTCGAGAATTAGGCTAGGGTGTGTGCTTATACAAAATGGGAAATTTATTGACAATGCCTCAGGGCAACTCAAGATTCATGAGAAGAATTATCCTACTCACAACCTTGAATTAGTGGCAGACATTTTTGCCTTAAAGATTTAAAGGCACTTTTTGTATGGAGTTCATGTAGATGTGTTTATCGACCACAAGAGTTTGCAATATGTGTTTAATAAAAAAGATCTGTATCTTCACCAAAGAAGGTGGATTGAGTTATTGAAGGATTATGACATGAGTATTCTTTATCACTCCAGTAAAGCTAATGTGGTAGTGGATGCTCTTAGTCGGTTGTTTATGGGTAGTGTTGCTTATATTGAAGAAGAAAAGAAAGAGTTGGTTCGAGATGTTCATAGATTGGCTCGATTAGGTGTTCAACTAGTGGAATCCACCAAGGTGGTGTTATGGTTCACAATGGTTCTGAATCATGTTTTGTGGCGGATGTGAAAGCCAAGAGCGGTCTTTATCCAATTTTGGTAGAATTGAAAGAAGCGGTGCTTAAGAAATCCATTGAGGCTTTCTCCCAAGAGGGAAATGGTGTACTTTGATACCAAGGTCGTTTGTGTGTTCCAAATGTTAATGACTTGAGGGAACACATCTTGTTAGAAGCCCATAGTTTGCGGTATTCCATTCACTTGGGAGCCACCAAGATGTACCGTGATTTACAGGAAGTCTATTGGTGGAATAGGATGAAGAAGAATATGGCGGGATTTGTGGCTAAGTGTCCAAATTGCCAACAAGTAAAGGTTGAGTATTAGAAACCGGGAGGTTTGTCCTAAGATATTAGTTTTCCTACTTGGAAGTGGGAAGAAGTGAACATGAACTTTATTGTTGGTTTGCCTCGCACCTGGCGACAACATGACTCGATTTGTGTTATAGTAGATCAGATGGTGAAATTGACTCATTTCCTTCCCATCAAGGTTTCCTATTTGGCAGAGGACTATGCCATGTTGCACTTAAGATAATTGGTGAGGTTGCATGAAGTGCCTTTGTCCATTATTTCCGATTGGAGTACCCAATTCACTTCTCAGTTTTGGAAGTCATTCCAAAAGTGTCTTTGTACTCATGTTATGACCTTTCATCCTCAAATCGATGGGCAAGCAGAGCATACTATTCAATCTTTGGAAGATATATTAAGAGCTTATGTGATTGATTTTAAGGCAATTGGGATAACCATTTTCCGTTGATTGAGTTTGCTTATAATAATAACTATCACTCGAGTATTGGTATGGCTCCATTTAAGGCCTTATATGGTAGGAGGTGTAGATCTCCTATAATTTGGTTTGAGGTGGGTGAAGTGTCCCTAATAGGTCCCGAATCGGTACATGAGGCCATAGAGAAAGTTTGACTTATTAGAGAAAGGTTGAAAATGGCTCAAAGTTGGCAAAAGTCATATTCCGATATGAGGAGAAGGGATCTTCAGTTTGATATTCATGATTGGGTTTACTTGAAGATCTTACCCATGAAGGGTGTAATGAGGTTTGGTAAGAAAGGGAAGCTTAGTCCCTGATATGTAGGCCCATATCAGATTTTTAGGCGTGTTGGTAAGGTTGCTTATGAGTTAGATTTTCCAAATGAGTTGACATTGGTGCATCCCATTTTTCATGTTTCTATGTTGAAGAAATGTGTTGATGAGCCGACATCCATAGTTTCCTTAGAAGGGTTGGGAGTTGATGAAAATCTCTCATATGAAGAAGTCCCGGTTAAGATTTTAGACCGGCAAGTCAAGAAGTTCAGAAATAAGGAAGTAGCTTCCGTAAAAGTGTTGTGGAGGAATCATTTAGTTGAGGGTTCTACTTGTGAGGTCGAGGCCGATATGATGTTCCAATATCCTCATATTTTTCCTTCTACTCCTACTCTAGCTTGAGGTAATGAGTTCCTCTTGGTTTGTCTTTTTCTTTGGAATCATGTGTTTCATGTGTTTCCATGATTTCCATATGTTATGCATGTTCATGAAAAACTTGTGTTTTGAAAGAAAATGAGTGCACATGATTGATTCTCCTCATGTTGTTGTGCATTGAGTATGAGTTGCCTATAGACTTCATGAGATGAATTGATGAACATGCTTAATTATGCTTTTTGAGAGTGAATTGCCTATGAGCTCCATGAGAATGTGTTGTGATGAGTCCTAGATTTGGAATCATTTATGGCTTTATTTGGATAAATTTAGTGTCCTCAAATGCTTATTGCCAGTAACTGATGTAAAACTCTTGATTTCCAGGTATTTGGATTGAGGAACAAAGCATGGACACTAATTTGCAAAAAAAGAATGGAGAGAGTTGAAAGAAGGAAGAAATAAAGGCTTGGTGATCGCCAAGTCCCTATGGCGAGTCGCCGAATGGAAACTACCTCGCCTAAAGTTCTAGTGTGCCAAGCTTTGAAGGAGAAAATCAAGTTGGCGAGAGAAAAGAGTAGTCGGCGTGTCTATCAGTGGTTCCACGATGCAGTGTTTGATCGCCCAAAGTTACAGAACCTGAGGATGCTGAAGGCCAAAGCAAAAAGGTGATGGAACTAACCAAATGGCGGATCACTGAGCTGATCGGCGAGCCCAACTTATTGCGTCGAATGAACCTTCACAATTTTGTTTGGCGACTATAAATACGTTTTTAAAAATTGAATCTTACAGTTTTTTTTTCATTATCAGGTATCTTATTTTTGAACTTTGAGTATTGAGACAAATTTTGATAAATTGGAAGTTGGTCTTTGAGATTCTTCAATCTAGATCTTTGTAAAGACGAAATTAATCTTACCCATTTGATGGAAACTCAGTTTGGTAATGATTTTATCGTCTTATGATGTCTAGATAAAATCCCAATTCTTGGGGTGTGATTATGTGATTATGGGCTGATTTAGCTTGTGGGTATTGCTAATTGTTAGTTTAAATGCTGTTTAGAAGTGATTTCAATCAGTAATTGTGATTCAATTTAAAGAATTGTAGTTGCAAATGCAGTTCTACCTTTTTGTTTTTGAATTGCTCGATAGAGAGGTTTTAAAACCAAGATTTCTAAATTGATGGTTTGTGGGTATTGGCTTGTCATAGGTTCAGCTCGAAAGAGTGAATACTAAATCCTTTTCCACACATTCAGCTCGAGAGAGTGAATGGACTAAAGCATAGGTGGTTCTTATTTGCATGTTTATTGGTGTTTGAGAGAAACCAACTTGATTCGGGGTAAATTGTTCGAGAGAAATTTTATGCGCACTAAAGTGTAGATTATTCACTAATTTACATCTATTTTCTAGCAGTTGCAATTACCTATATGTCTATATCAGCCTATAATCGAATCATATCCCAAGAACCCGTCTCATTAATTTTATTTCGTGTTATTTGCTGTTATTGTAGCTGATAGTTAAAATCAATACCCCTTTTGTTATTTGACATTCGTGTCAACCCCTGATTTATAGTATGTTTGTATTCGTAAATGTCTATTCCTATGGCTTATTTGAACATATTCATATTTTCCTATTGAATCTTAAACACATACCATTCCCTGTTGGAACGATCCCAACCCAATTAGTTGGGTTATATACTGACTAACGATCATTGAATCTTAGAACTGGATTAAGTGTCTTTGATAGCGTTATTCGATTAAAATGGCGCCACTGCCGGGGATTGGTGTTGGTTAAGATTCTTTAGTTAAGTTGAACTTTGTTCTTGTTAGTTATAGTTGAATCTACTTACTTTTAGTTTTGGTTTGTGTGTTTCTTGTTGAACAGAGGAATTAAATATATATCTTGTAGCAATAATGACCAAATGGACCACTCTCCTTTAAGGACGATGATTCTTAGGGATAACATCCTAAGTTTCAGACAATTGGAGGGTGAGTCAGTCTATGAGTTGTGGATGAGATTTAAGTCACTACTACTGCAATGCCCAACTCATGAAATTCCGAATATGATGCTTCTGGAATGCTTCTACAGAGGGCTTGGTCGTGAATATAGAAGAGTGGCTGATAAACACTTTTCAGATTGTTTGACACAACAACCCTATGAAACAGCAGCCTATCTCCATGATTGCATGGTTAGGACCAACAAGGAGACAGAAAAAGACTAAGAATTGGCCATATTGTTGATTTAGTTGGATGTCTTGGCCAAGAAAGTCATGGAATTGGAGCTAATCTCCAAAAAAAAGGACAAATACATCCCCCCTCATGAGCGTCGAAGGACAAAGAAGTAAGAGGGTGGGCAAATTGAAGAGGTCCTCTCACTCATTCTACACAAAGTCGAAGAGCACGAAAAAGTGTTGAAGGAGATAAAAGAGAATGTCTTAATGCTGAACCAAATCACAACCTCTCACTCCACATTAATTCAATTGCTAGACTTTGATGAGTCCACAAATTGGACTTATTTAAGGCTATATTTTAATATAAATTGTATTCTAAAATGCTTATTCTATCTCAATATCTAATGAAAACCCTTAAGTTTCAAGTATTTGAAGTTTGAAGGAAAGCATGGACACTATGTCGCCAAAAGGAACAAAAAGACTGAAAAGAATGAAGAAATGAAGGCCTGAGGATCGTCAAGTCCACTTGGAGAGTCACTGAAGGGTCTTACTTCACCTTTTGTTTCTAGTATGCTGAGCCCTGAAGGAAAGGATCAAGTCAGCGGAAAAAAGGAGCAGTCGGCGCATCGTCGAGAAGTTTTGCGAAACAGTACCATGTCGCCTAATGACCCAGAGCCCGATGATGCTGAAGGATGGTGCATGACAGTGATGAACTACACCATAAGGAGAATCGCCGAGTTGATCGGCGATTCCAACTTACGACGCCGAATGATCCGCTGCAGCACAAATCTATGAAAACTATAGCTACTAGTTAGAGTTATAGTTTTAAGAGTCAAACAATTATTATAATTTTCATAAAGAATAGTACTTTTTCATATTTTGCTCTAAGTTTGAGAGTGTTTTGAAGACTTGAAAATCCAAAGGGTTTCATCTTCAAGATTTTGATTTGGGTCTCTTGGATTCTTCAATTGTGGCATGTATCAAGACTTAAATCATCATACCCAGTTGAATGTGAGCTCAATTTGGTATAAATTTCTATCTCTTATACATGTGTGGCTAAAAACCCCAATTCTTCGGGTCTGATTTTGTGGATATGGGTTAGATTAGTTGTTTGGTCTTGCTTGCTGATAGTCTATTCGTAGTTTAAATGTGTTTTCGTTTAGTTGTTGTGGATGAACTTAATGAGGTTGTAGTTGCAAATATAGTCTCATATATGTGTTTTCAGCTTGCTCGAGAGAGAGGTCGTAAAACTAAGACCACTAAATTGATGGCCACTGCGAGTGGGTCGACATGAGATTTAGCTCGAGAGAGTGAACCCTAGTCCCATATCCACACACTCAGCTCGAGAGGTTGTTCTTCATGCAGCAAGTGGGTGTCCGAGAGGAACCCACTTGAAACGGGGTAAGTTGCTTGAGAGAGAACTTATCCCCTTTAAAGTCTAGACTAGTCACAAATACTCAATGAATTTACTATCAAAAGCATGTACCCAATGATTTAGTCTATCCCATATTCCTATCACATCCCAAGAATCCCCTCTCATTAATTAGATATCCTTTTTTATTTTGTTGTTTTTACTTACTAGTGACAAAATCCCATTGTTAATTGACACTCTTGTGTGCCCCTTTAATTTACAATGTTTTTAATCATTAACGTCTTTAGCTACGACTAGTAAGAACTAAATTTTATTTTTCTATTAATTCTCAAAACCACTCTCTTGGGAATGATCCCAACCCTTGGTTGGGTTACTAAACTATTGTATGATTGTAGACACTTGCATGAGAAGTTGTGTCTTCATTATGCAAACATCAACATGGCGCGGCTACTAGGGAGTAGTGTTATTTTAGAATTCTTAGTTTAGTAAAATTTTGGCTCTTATTAGTTGTAGTAACTCACTTAATTTTTAGTTTTATTTAGTTTTAATTGTGTGTGAATATTTCAGAGAGCATGAGTGTTAATGGTGGTAATGGTAGCTAGGTGGGACACCAAGACAATATCAGAAATCTCAACGATGTCCAAGAGAGCAACATCAATGGTCCTCATCTCATAGGATGTATTGGAGTTATCCGATTGCCTCCAGCTGAGGGAAATGCAGTTTTCCACATAACGAGTACAATGTTGCAACTCTTGCAACTAAATGGACTTTTCAGTGGGTTGGCTTACAAGGATCCTCACGAGTATCTTCGGAACTTCTTGGACGTGTGCGGACCATTCTCATTCAAAAATATCTCTCAGGAGTAAGTCCAATTAAGATTATTCCCTTTCTCATTGATGGGAAAGGTGTGCAAATGGCTGGCTGAGTTACCATGTGAATCCATCAATTTATGGGATGAATTGGTAACCGCATTTCAGGTGCAATTTTTCCCTCCCTCGAAGATGATGACCCTTCGGGATAGCATTCGGAGCTTTAAGCATCTGGAAAGAGAGACTTTGCACGAGACTTGGTTACGGTTCATAAAGTTGGTGCTTCAATGCCCAACCCATGGTTTACCCAATAATGTGCTACTGCAGTACTTTTACTGGAGTTTGAAATCGGTAAACAAAGGGGTCACTGACCAACTTTCACCTGGAGGCTTAATGCAGCAACCATATGCAATAGCAACCCAACTTTTAGATGGCATGAAAACTATCAATAGAGTGTGGTACACTCGCGAGGACCAAGTCTCTCTTCTCAACTTCAAGCTATCTAAGGAGCAGATTGAAAAAGATCACGAGAGAGACCCAAACATGGTCAAGATCATTTCACAGCTTGACATTTTATCCAAAAATATCATGGCGGCTGGTGCCTGGGGTGTCAATGCCGTGGGGGTCGGTGTGCAAATTTTGAGGAGATGAAGTTTGACGCCTTGTATAACAAGGAGGTAAACTTTCTAGACAACCAAGGTTGTGGCTATCGCTCAAACTACCCAAGGCAGGGTGGTAACCAAGGATGGGCTAGAGATGAAGGCTAGATGGATCGAGATCGTGAATGGAGGGACCGTAATCCAAACTAGAAGGATGGGGAGAAGGATAGATATGTGCCTCCACATGAGCGGCAAAAGCCCAAGGACTCAGAAGGTGGTAGGTCTGAGGATATGCTCTCATGTATTATCAACAAAGTTGAGGGGTTCAAACAAAATGTTAAAAGGCATGAAAGAAGATATCTCCACCTTTAGCCAGACCGTCACCTCCCATTTAGTTTCGATCAAGCAGTTAGAGACCTTAATGGGTCATATCTCATCTCACCTCAATTCGAGACAGTAAGGGGGTTTGCCTAGTGACACTATGGTCAACCCCAAAAATGAGGTTTGAGGGTGGACTTGCATCATGCCACGACGTGAACTAAAGCGCTATTTAGGAGGCAACCCAAAACCATTTGTTGCTTTCTTTTGCTCTGAAAAAATAATTGTGTATTGATTGTGCAGATGGAAGTGTGGAGAGTGAACGAAAAGTACAGATTGACGAGCAGTAGGTCCAATCAACAAATCACTGAATAGTTCAGCAAATCTGAACTAGACTGCAGTTAGACTAAGACCATCTTGCATTGGAGTCTGTAAAACTCGATGAGCACACGAAGTAATTGGCGAACCGCCGACTGTGTCGGTGATCCCAACAGAGACCGCCGTTTGGACCCCCACAATACATGAAGGTTCTATAAATTTCAGCAAGGAAAATGACTACTTGGCATTTTTCTGAATAGATCGGCGATTGGGACAAATGTCGCCGAATAAGCGAAAACTGGACGGTTTTGCAAGCCAAAGGTTTAAAAGTTTCAAATTCATTCACTTTCCCTCACTTTTTGTTTTCCCAAACTCAGACCCGCATGCTAGCTCCTATATTTTTGCATCTCTAGAGTATTTCTAGTGTTGACTTGTGCTCGAAGTTGGATTACATTATCGCCTAGCATTTCAATCTCCTCTTAATCGGCACCAAAGGTTGGTTTCTGAGCCCTACATCCCTTTTTCTCAAAAGTTGTGCTCAAATACGATGACATTACTTTTGATAGTGTTTTATGGTCCTCTTTGGTAGGATTAGAATATTTGTTTGCTTGTTAGGTTAGCAAATTTTGCCTCTACTTAGTTAAATAATTAATTTCGAAAGGTTGCACTTTAAATTGGATGAAAAATTGTGGGTTGTGCATGATTGTCACTGGGTCTAAGTCTAATTTGAGTTGTGCATGCCTTAATT
This sequence comes from Solanum pinnatisectum, assembly GCA_035578085.1. NCBI lineage: Eukaryota > Viridiplantae > Streptophyta > Magnoliopsida > Solanales > Solanaceae > Solanum > Solanum pinnatisectum. Next base: position 222,971 of record JAWPEI010000090.1, on the reverse strand, counting down.
TTTTTTTGGTGGTTGCAGGGTTGAATTCAGGAAGTTGGGTCAAAAGTAGGTACGTTGGGTCATTTGGCGTGATGGGTCAAGCTCGCCGAATCACTCGGTGGTTCCCCTTAAATCTCCATCTCGCCTTTAATGTAGTGCTAAATATGAAGTTGAACTCTGTAACTTTTGGCAAGACGCCTTTAATCGCCAAAAGCATTCAGCAACTTGCCAAAAAATTTCTGGTTTGCCTTTTGTCTGCACCCTTGTATTCTCTATGCCTTTGTACTCGTGAACGGCTGAAGTAGTTCTGCGCTTAACCACAGTTCGAAGTGATTTTGCAATTGAACTGCCTTGCTTTTGTTTGAATACTTTCTAACTTTTTCTCGAAGCTTTGCAGAAATGACTAGACTGAAAGTAGCTGGAAGAGATATGCCACTCTGACAAACACGAGCGAAAAATTTTAAGAAAAATACAAAGGCAAAAAATCCTCCCAAATTGGATAATGAGTGAAAGAAGCCCAGTGCCAGCAAGAGAACAAATCCTCGTGACCCCACTATTCCTTCATGGAGACGTGGATTCTTCCCAGCTATCCACTCCTTGTTGGCGGCTCATGACTTGGACAATCTTAGTAAGTCAGCTGCAATTGAATCTTCTGAAGAAGCTCTGGGGGCCATTATCGAATTCCAGGCTAACACATCGAGCATTGATGCCCAGACAGATGAAGCGACTGTGTAGGCATGATTTTTCTTTACCTCCTTCTCTATCTTTCTTTATTCTAAATTCTTGATATTCTGTTATTTGCATTTGTGGACAAATGATTTTTATTTGTGGTAGGGTGAGGCCCACATTTGTGTGCTATTAATGTTCATGTTTTGTTTATATTTGGGCTTTGCGCTTAAATTGTTTTTACACTACTTTCTGTGGATGTTTGAGCTTATGTCTCCTTTTGTTTTAAATTGCAAAATGATTTTGACCCGTCCAAAAATTTTTGCCACCTCTCATGTGTTGAAAGTGGCTGTTCTTTTGCAAAATTTGAGTCTTAGTTTTGATCAATATCGATGACATGAATAGTGCTCTCAATCGAACGAACATGAATGTATGGCTACAACGAGGCCAAATGAAGTTGCATAAACAATATGTGAATTCTTTGCATCTTGTTATGACTCGCCAAGTATTGAATTGAGTCTCTTGTGATGATCATTGCACACTAGCGAAAGTGTGGAGTCTTGTTTGACTGTAGTGTCAATGCCTAGTGTGATGAGCTTACTTTGATCCATGCATGATAGATCCAAGAATTTTCCCCGTTGGTCCGGTCAAATAAGTGATGCTATCTCTTGATATGATCTTAGGCAACTTCTAAGAGTGTGAGCCAATTTGACATATACCACTTTTGTGACCTACCTTGTGAGTGTGTGAACCGCTTTTGAACACCCCCTGAGCCTTACCTTTCTTTGGAAGAAACTTGATAAAATCATAACCTTTCCATATCCATTACCCATAATCCTCATGAAGTTGTGGTTAGTTGAATAGCCAACTTAGGCCAAAAGCCTATGTTGGGGGTAGGGTGAAAAGATAAGGGCAAGTCAAGAAGTGCAAGGAAAGTCTCCTTTAACTCATGGTGTTCAGAAAAATGGAACCCCTTCTATATAAAAAAAGAAGAATGAAAAAGAAAGTTGTGGAATAAAGTACAAAAGAGATGGGGTTCCCAAACAATCCATGGAAAGTGAATAATAAGATGACTTATGTGCACTAAAGAGAATGATGAAGGAAAAGGAAAGGAAGTGTTGTGAGCACCACATTTCATGAGGATGAAAGTCACTCAGCCTAAATGACCATACCTTTGCACTCAGCCCTATTACAGGCCTTGAAAAGAACTTTTTGATCTTGAGTGAGCTGAAACAAATGTTGATTGGAAAATACGGGCAAACCTATGGGTGACAACATGCACTGTGTTCTTCTTTGTGAGTGTGAGCATTGCATCTGATTTCGAAGCTTTAAACTACGAACCATTGTGTGAATATCGAATCACTCCTTGTATGAGGGCATTTGAATACTTTGGTTGAGCTTGAACTTGCATTTGAAGCAAGTATTGTGAGATATGAGGTTCTTTTATATTGGTGAGTCACAATTTGAATATTTGAGTGCACATTTGATCTTTGCACAAGTAAATTGAGTCATGTTGTGCGCATTCATGATAGAGTCTTGTGTAGCACTATTCGAGACACCCTTTTTGAATGGCTGAACTTGAAGTTTGCTTGAGGACTAGCAAAAGTTTAAGTTGGGGGTGTTGATGAGTCCACAAATTGGACTCATTTAGGGCTATATTTTAATAAATATTGTGTCCTCAAATGCTTATTTTATCTCAATATTTGATAAAAATCCTTAAGTTTCAGGTATTTGATGTTTGAAGAATAGCATGGACACTACGTCGCAAAAAGGAATGAAAATACTGAAAACAACGAAGAAATGAAGGCCTGAGGATCACTGAATCCACTTGCTAGTTGTCGAAGGGTCTTACTTCCCCTTTTGTTCCAGTGTGCTGAGCCCTAAAGGAAAAGATCAAGTTGGTGGAAAAAGGGTGCAGTCGGTGCATCACCGAGAAGTTTCGCGAAGCAATACCATGTCGCCCAATGACCTAGAGCACGATGATGCGGAAGGATGGTGCAAGACGGCGATGAACTATACCAAAAGGCGAATCCCCGAGTTGATCGGCGATTTCGACTAACGACGCCGAATGATTCGCTTCAGCACAAATCTGTGAAAACTATAAATACTAGTTAGAGTTATAGTTTTAAGAGTCGAACAATTATTATAATTTTCCTATAAAATAGTACTTTTTGATATTTTGCTCAAAGTTTGAGAGGGTTTTGAAGACTTAAAATCCAAAGGGTTTCATCTTCAAGATTTGGATTTCGGTCTCTTGGATTCTTCAATTTTGGCCTGTATATAGACTTAAATCTTCATACCCAGTTGAAAGAGAGCTCAATTTGGTATAAATTTCTATCTGTTAGACATGTGTGGCTAAAACCCCCAATTCTTAGGGTGTGATTTTGTGAATATGGGTTAGATTAGTTGTTGGGTCTTGCTTGTTGATAGTTTATTCATAGTTTAAATGTGATTTCGTTTAGTGGTTATGCATGAACTTAATGTGGTTGTAGTTTCAAATATAGTTTCATGTATGTGTTTTTGGTTCACTCGAGAGAGGGGTCGTAAAACTAAGACCACTAAATTGATGGCCAGTGCGAGTAGGTCGACAAGAGGTTCAGTTCGAGAGAGTGAACCCTAGTCCCATGTCCACACACTCAGCTTGAGAGAGTGAGTGGATTAAGGCGGAGGTTGTTCTTTATGCGGCAAGTGGGTATCCGAGAGGAACCCGCTTGAAACGGGGTAAGTTGCTCGAGAGAGAGCTTATCCCCTTTAAAGTCTAGCCTAGCCACAAATACTCAATGAATTTACTATCAAAAGCATGTACCCAATGATTTAGTCTATCCCGTATTCCAATCACATCCCAAGAATCCCCTCTCATTACTCAGAAATCCTTGTTTATTTTGTTGTTTTTACTTACAAGTGACAAAACCCCATTGTTATTTGACACTCTTGTGTCCCACTTTAATTTACAATGTTTTTAATCATTAACATCTTTAGCCACGACTAGTTAGAACTAAATTTTATTTTTTTATTAATTCTCAAAACCACTCTCATGGGAACGATCCCAACCCTTGATTGGGTTACTAAACTATGGTACGATCGTAGACAGTTGCATCGGAAGTTGTGTCTTCATTACGCAAACATCAAAATGGCGCTGCTGTCAGGGAATTGTGTTATTTGAGAATTCTTAGTTTAGTAAAATTTTTGTTCTTATTAGTTGTAGTTACTCACTTAATTTTTAGTTTTGTTTTGTTTTCTTGTGTGAATATTTCAAAAAGCATGAGTGTTAACGATAGCAACGGTAGCCAGGTGGGCCCCCAAGACGATATCAAAAATCTCAACGATGTCCAAGATCTCAACATCAATGGTCCTCATATCATGGGAGGTATTGGAGCTATCCAGTTACCTCCAGCCAAGGGAAATGCACTGTTCCACATAACAAGCACTATGTTGTAACTCTTGCAACTAAAGGGAATATTTAGCAGGTTGGCTTACGAGGATCCTCACAAAAATCTTCGAAACTTCGTTGATGTGTGCGGACCATTCTCGTCTCTCAGGAGTCAATCCGATTACGATGATTCCCTTTCTCATTGTTGGGAGAGGCATGCAAATGGCTGGCTGAGTTGCTGCATGAGTCCATCACATCCTGGGATGAATTGGTAACCACATTTCAGGTGCAATTTTTCCCTTTCTCGAAGAGGATGACCCTTCGGGATAGCATTTAGAGCTTTAAGCATCTGGAAGGAGAGCCTCTGCACGAGACTTAGTTACGGTTCAAAAAGTTGGTGCTTCAATGCCCAACCCATGGTTTACCCGATAATGTGCTAGTGTAGTGCTTTTACTAGAGTTTGGACTCGGTAAACAAAGGGGTCACTGACCAACTCTCACTTGGAGGCTTATTGCAGCAACCATATGCAATAGCAACCCAACTTTTAGATGGCATAACAACTATCAATAGAGCGTGGTACACTTGCGAGGACCAAATCTCTCCTCTCAACTTCAAGCTATCTAAGGAGCATATTGAAAAAGATCACGATAGAGGCCAAAACATGGCTAAGATGATGACACAGCTTGACATTTTATCCAAAAATGTCATGGGGGCTGGTTCTCGGGGTGTCAATGCTGTGGGGGTCGGGTGTGCAAATTCTGAGGAGATGAAGTTTGAAGCTTTGTATAACGATGAGGTAAACTTTCTAGCTAACCAAGGCGGTGGCTATCACTCAAACTATCCAAGGCAGGGTGGTAACCAAGGATGGGCCAAAGACGAAGGTTGGAAGGATCAAGATCATGAATGGAGGGACTATAATCCAATCTGGAAGGATGGGGAGAAGGATAGATATGTGCCTCCCCATGAGCGCCCAAAGCCCAAGGACTCAGAAGGTGGTAGGTATGAGGATATGCTCTCACGTATTCTCAACAAAGTTGAAGGGTTAGACAAAATGTTAAAAAGGCATGAAAGAAGATGTATCCACCCTTAGCCAGACCGTCACCTCCCATTCAGTTTCGATCAAGCAGTTAGATACACAAATAGGTCATATCTCGTCTCACCTCAATTCGAGACAGCAAGGGGGTTTTTTGCATCGACAATATATGAACTTTTTGCATCTCATTGTGACTAGCCAGTTATCGAATTGAGTCTCTTATGATGAACATTGCACACTAGAAAAAATGTGAATTCTTGTTCGACATTGGTGTCAATGCCTTGTGTGATAAGCTTACTGTGAACCTTGTGTGATGACACCTAGAATTTGCACCATTGGTCTGGTTGACCAAGTGATGTGAACTATTGAATTGATCTTAGGCAACAATTTTAAAGAGTGACGCAATTTGACATTATGCCTCTTTTGTGGCCTACCTTGTGAGTGTGTGATATTCTCTTGAACACCCATTGAGCCTTATCCTTTTTCATGGAAGAAATTTGATGAAATTGTGACCTTTCTTTATCCTTTCACCCATAATCCTCATGAAGTGTGGTTTGCTTGTATAGCCAACTTAGGCCAAAAGCCTAAGTTGGGGGTGTGGTGAAAAGAGAAGGTAAATCAAGAAATGTGAGGGAATTCCCCTATATCCATGGTTTTGAAAAAGAAAAATGGAACACCCTTCATACAAAAAAAAAAAAAAAAAAAAAAAAAAGAGAAAAGAAAAGAAGAAGGAAAAAGAAAACGAATGAAAAAGTTTTGAAATAAAGTTGCAAAAAGAAATAGGGTGTCCAATGTTTCATGGAAAATGAATAATGGGGTGAATTTTGAGCATGAATGAGAATGAAGAAGAAAAGGAAAGGATGTGTTGTTCACACCAAATTTCATGGGGATAGCAGCCACTGAGCCTAAATGACCATACCTTTACACTCAGCCCCGTTACACGCCTTGAAAAAACCTTTTTGATCTTGAGTGAGCTGAAACAAGTGTTGATTGGAAAGTAAGGAAAACCTATGGGTGGAGTCATTCATGTGTTCATCTTTGTGAGTGTGAGAGTTGTTGTGATTCCGGAGCTATAAATTGTTGAACCATTTTGTGTGATTATTGAATCATTCTTTGTGTGAGGGCATTTGAATACCTTTGTTGATCTTGAACTTGCATTTGAAGAAACTATTGTGAGCTTGAGAATCTTTGATAATGGTTAGTCACAACTTGATTCTTTGAGTGCACAGTTGATCCTTGCATGAGTAATTTGAGTTTTGTTGTGTGTATTCATGATTGAGTCTTGCGTAGCACTGTTTCAGACATCCTTTTTGAACTGCTGAACTTGAGTTTTACTTGAGGACAAACAAAAATTTAAGTTGGGGATGAGTCCTAGATTTGGACTCATTTAGGGCTTTATTTGGATAGATTTAGTGTCCTCAAATGCTTATTTTGTGCCAATAACTGACGTAAAACTATTGATTTCCAGGTATTTGGATTGTGGAACAAAGCATGGACACTAATTTGCTAAAAATGAATGAAGCAAGCTGAAAGAAGGTAGAAATGAATGCCCGGTGATCGCCTAGTCCCTTTGGTGAGTAGCCGAATGGCCACTACCTCACCTAAAGTACTAGTGTGCCAAGCCCTGAAGGAGAAAATCAAGTCAGAAAAAGAAAGGAGCAGTCGGCATGTCGCTGAGTGGTTCCGTGATGCAGTGTTTGATCGCCCAAAGTTATAGAACTTGAGGATGCTGAAGGCCAAATCAAAAAGGCGATGGAATTGGCAAGAGGGCAGATTGCCGAACTGATTAGCGAGCATGAATTGTTTTGGCGACTATAAATAAGTTTTTAAACATTGAATCTTAGAGTTTTTTTTTTTATTATCAAGTATTTTATTTCTGAACTCTGAGTATTGAGACAAGTTTTCCCTTATCTTTGAAGAATTGAAGTTTTCCATTTTTGAGAAATCGGAAGTGGGTCTTTGAGATTCTTCAATCTAGATCTTTGTAAAGATGAAATTCATCTTACCCAGTTGATGTAAACTCAGTTTGGTAAAGATTTTTATCTTCTTATGATATCTAGCTAAAACCTTGGTTTGATTATGTGATTATGGGCTGATTTAGTTTGTAGGTATTGCTAATTGTTAGTTTAAATGTTGTATAGAAGTTATTTCAATAAGTAATTGTGGTTCAATTTAAAGAATTGTAGTTGCAAATGCTGCTCTACCTTCATGTTTTTGACTTGCTCGATAGAGAGGTTTTGAAACAAACATTTCTGAATTGATGGTCTGTGGGTATTGGGTTGTCATGGGTTCAGCTCGAGAGAGTGAATCCTAAACCCTTTTCCACACATTCAGCTCAAGAGAGTGAATGGACTAAAGCATAGGCTATTCTTATTTGCATTCTTGTTGGTTTTCGAGAGAAACCAACTTGATTCGGGGTAAATTGTTCAAGAGAAACTTTATGCCTACTAAAGTCTAGCTTATTCACTAATTTACAGCTATTTTCTAACAGTTACAATTACCCATTTGTCTATATCAGCCTATAATCGAATCACATCATAAGAACCCGTCTCATTAGTGTTATTTTGTTTTATTTGCTGTTGTTGTAGCTGATAGCTAAAATCCAAAACCCTTTTGTTATTTGACATTCGTGTCAACTCCTGATTTATAATATGTTTGTATTCGTAAATGTCTATTCCTATGGCTGATGTGAACATATTCATATTTTCCTACTGAATCTAAACATGTACCACTCCCAGTGGGAATAATCCCAACCCAATTGGTTGGGTTATATACTGACTAACGATCGTTTACTCTTAGAACTGGATTAAGTGTCTTTGATAGCATTATTCGATCATGTTGAGCATGCTTTTAGCTTGAAGAAGGTAGTTCCTCCTTGAACCTCAGTAATTTTGAGATTTCATGCATTTTGGGTAGCTAGATGTAGTTCCTACTTCCTTATGATGCATTGAGTATGTTTAACTTGGAGTTGATGTTTCCTCCTTGATTTGTGCATTGCATTGATGATGGGCTGTTAGACTTAGTTTCACCCCTCTTATGATGTTTTGAGAACACCTAGCTTGGAGTTGATAATTCCTCCTTGATTGTATGCATTGCATTGTAGTTTGAGTTGTTAGTTCCTCTCCTACTCTTTTAGCACCAATTTAAATCTCATTCGAGGACGAATGGTCCCAAGTGGGAGATACTGTAGCACACTATATCTAAAAAGGGAAAAGAAACTAACTCCCAGAAGTTTCAGGTGAAAATAACGCCAGCCAGCCACGACCCTTGGATGGGACCATAGACCGTAGGTGTGGTCTGTGGTTGGCCTACCTAGCAGTGGTCTGAGGGCCAAGAACCATGGCCAAACCTACTGACCATAGGTCAGACTATGGTTCGTGGTTGGGGTCCATGGTTCGGAGCCCCAAAATCTTAGTTTCTGAACCTAATGACGGTCCGTAGGTCAAACCATAGTCCATCGAATAGGGTCTGTCGGTGGCAGGTGACAGTTATTTTTCAAGGGCAGTTGGGTTTTTTCCTAATTAATTAGTTCCTATACTACATAATTTTACCCTTCACTAAGACCCATATATAAGTATTTTCAACCCCCAACTTAACCCATTCACTTTATTCCTCCAAATTCACAAAAGAAAACCAAACCTCCTCTCCAAATATATTCTCTCTCTAGAATTTGAAGAAGAAGAAGGATTCACTTAGGGTTTCAAGTCAAGGTCTCCATTCCTCCATTGGAGGCTAGCATTTGTATTCAAAGTATGATAGTTTTCATCCATGGATTCCTTCCTTGCATGAAGTTCCCAAATTCCTCTATTTCAAAAGGTAGAATTTCCCAATTGGGTTAGGGTTTTCTTCAATTAGCATGAGTTCCTTGCATTATTGATTTAAATGATTGAATTATGATCTTCTATGGATGAATTGATGAAATACTATGGTTTTATGATTTTTTTCCCTTATGAACCCATGTAATCCCTATGTTCTCAAGTTATGAACTATGTGATGTGGGATTTTGATCTTAAAGGAAGAGTTTTATGAAATTAAGCATATACTGCTAGTTTTACATGAACTTATGATGAAATCCAAATCTAACCCATGTTTTATAAGCATTGATGACTGAAAGTGGGTTTTGAATCTCAAGAAGTAAATTATGGACTTACGCATTTTCTTATGAAATCTATGCCAATATTTTAAAGGTGCTTTGAGAGTAAAATACCAATAATGTTGTTGTTGTTATGTTGTTGAAAGAATATTCTCATAAACACATACTAGCATGATGTGAAAGGTTTCTCACATAGAAAGGATTCTTAGGTTGGGTTGGGTTTCTAGTAGCAATCTCCTTATCCTTTAACTATGTGCCCCCATAGGTTGATTAGCTAGTGGATCCACTTAAGCTAGAAGTTCATGGTTCTACCTTGGCAAGTAGGACAACCCTTTTCTGTGTGGGAGACATCGAGGGATCATGTTATAGCTCAGGTGGTCTCTATGTTGGTTAAGGCTAATTCCCCACATTAATGAATGTAAGGTTACTCAAGGAGTATCTCATATGTGTTCAAAGGCTTCAAATATGATGTTAGCTTGCATTGACCATGTTTTTATGAAGTATGTTTTCTAACTTTATTAGATCATGTTTTAGCTTGGCCAAATGCAAGTTATGACATGAAATGTCCCTTTTAGCATGTTTTAAATGTTTTATGCATGGATATCAAACTTAGTACATTGTTTTGTTCTAACCCATACTGTTACCTACATTCCCCCCAAATGTAGGGTCCGACAATACGGTTGTCGAGTTTCGTGGCTAGAGGTTGACTTGAGATATTTCCAAGCTTTGGTGAGTTCTCATGCTTCGAGGGCGGAGTTTCATTATTTTAGTTTCTTTTGATGAATTTATCTTTTGGACATGATGTATGGGCTATGCCCAATTTTATTCTACTGTATTAGATGGCTATGATGAGACAAGTGTTTTAGACTTGCGCTTTTCGTTTATAAAATGTTTTGGACTTGGACTATTGTTTTACTCTTATTGTTCTATTTCTTATATTATGAGAACTAAGTGGCTTGTATGGAGTCCTTCGGGGTTCAATATACCATGTTACATCTAGGGGGTACCCCTAGGTCATGACACTATAACTAGAGGAGTACTATCAGTAATTCCCCTCGAAGCGGATGCTTCGGCAGCCAACTCCCGTGCTCTAAGTTGTTGCATCTCTTCATCAACTCACGACTGCCCCTGTTGGGCATGCTGGTGTAACCCATCCATAAAAATTTAGAACATCCCCCGAACACACTATCTATTTGGCTTAGTGGAAAGTTGTATTGGCTAACTCTCGCGTTAGGAGGATCATGGGCTTCTCCGGTCTCAGAAGTGTCAGAAGCAAATGCAGCCACTGAGTTTGAGCTAGAGCTGGACTAGGACTCCCCTTTGTCTTCTCTCGCACTCTATGCCCCTTCTTCAGATCTTGAGGCACTATCATGACTAGGGGACTGCCCCCTTTCGGCACTGGGATTTTCTCAAGTTATCTAGCTAGTTGTTGCATAGTCTGAGATGCCGTAGGAGAGCCCTGGGTGTTTCCTAGATCAAATTCAGACCCACTCGATTCAGTTTCCTTGTTAAGAAGTGTCATGACCCAGGGGTACCCCTTAGATGTAACATGGTGTACAAGACCCCAAGAGGCCTCATACAAGCCACTTAGTTTTTCATACTTAAGATAATGAAAATCGATAAGATTTAAAACATTATTTCATGATAACCAAAATTTTCAAATGCAAAGTGGAAGTCTAAACTCTTGTCTCAAAAACCATCTACTAGGATAAAATCTCAGGACATAGCCCATACATCAATGGTCAAAATTCAAAATGAAAAGAACATAAGGAAAGTAGTGGCTGAATCTTCGGATGAATGAGGAGTCACCAATCTCCAACTTTTCTTCTACTATGGATCCTAGCCACGAAGGTGAGAATCGGGAATGCCGAACCCTATATTTGGATAAGAAATGTAGGCAAAAGTATTTGTGATTACAAAAGTGTACTAAATATGATAGCATGCATAAACATAACATAAGAGTTTGGAAACATAAGTCTTAAAACATAATCAATGCACATAATAGATAATCTAAACAGGTAAGGAGTACTTCTTGAAGTAACCTTAATTCGTCCTTAGTCAAGATATGGGTAACTGCCTCTAGTCTTACTCATTATGGAAGGTAAACACAAGAAACAATCCAAGCTCATCATTTATCATAACATATTATAGCTTATCTTTTAAGGACATGGGGAATCGCTTCTTGCCTTCTTATAAAGGATCATGTGTAATCGCCTCTCATCCTCTTGCTTAGGATCATGGGTAATCACCTCTCACCCTCTTACTTAGGATCATGAGTAATCACCTCTAGTCCAACTTGCATTATAGGAACGTGGGTAATTGTCTCTAGTCCTACTCTAAGGAATATATGTAATCGCCTCTTATCCTTCTCATTTAGGGGTCATGGATAATCGCCTCTAGCCATCACCATTTTCATAGTTCCTTAGCTTAGATTCAATTTCAGTGAGAAATCCTTTCAACCTAGAATCATTCAATGTGAGAAAACCTTTCACATTCATACAAAAGAAATCATGTGGGAAAATTCCTTCCACAACAATCACATCTAAAATCAACAATTAATAACATATGTTCCCCTATCAAATCAATTCTTATTGTTAGCCATCATATATGCTTCAATCTCAAAGCAATTCATATTGTATCTTATTTATCCTATAAGAATACACATAAATCCATAAATTCTCCTTTCACAGAGTAAAACCCATTTAAAATCAATTTCTTCTTCGAAACTTGGGTTAAGCATGGGTAAACATAATTTCATCATAAAACCATAGAATCCTCTCAATAAATGCATAATAAAGAATAATTCAATCAATTGAATCAACATTCATAAGAGCCCATAACTTCGAAGAAATCCATAACTCAAATTAGTAAATTTCTACTTTTCAATTTGGAGAACTTGGGGGCTCCATTACTGCAAGGGTTCCATGGATGAAAAACTATCATACCTTGCTATCAAAGCCCAAAAGGAATTGAATAATGGAGGCTTAACCCTGAACCCTAGCTTAAATCTTCTTCTTCAAACTTTTAGAGAGAGAAATATCCTTGGGAGAGGAAGACTTAACTTCTTTTGGTGAATTTGAAGAGAATGAAGTGAATGAATTAATTTGGGCTTAAAATCACTTATATAGGGGTCCTAGGCATGGGCAAAATGACATAGTATTGTTTTAACAAAATCTTGAAAAGACCCAAAAGCCCCTGAACTTGCAGCTGTCGAACTCCCCACATGGTGCCCTTCATGAGCCATCAAGGATCCCACGGGCCATGGTCCTTGACTAGTGGCCTGGAAAACTTACCTAAAAATCCCACTCAACGAGCCGTCATGGCTCTCACAAGCCGTCTAGTGGCTTGTGTTGAAGGTTAGCCTTAAAGTGGCTACTGCATCCCTATTTACGGGCATCAGTACGCGCCATGGTGCTAACCACGAGGGGAGCCCTCTTTGGCTTGACACTGTGAGCCATTCATGAGCTACACCACGCCTTGTGGTGCCCTTCACGGCTTGTCTGGGCCTTTGTGAAGGGTGCCTAGGCTCAGCCTTTGGCTTGTGACCTCTCATTTGGTCCCTTGCTTAGCCTACTAGATTCCGATGTGTTACATTATCTCCCCCTTGGGAACATTTGTCCTCGAATGGGATTCTAGACATCAAATGGAGACAATAATTCTATCATATCAACCCATCATGCATGAATTTACATAAATGCACATATCCGAGGAGGAAACTTCAATTCCAAGCTAAAGCATGTTCAACAAATCATCTCATGAAGTCTATATGCAACTTATACTCAATGTACATCAACATGAGGAAAATATAGCATGTAAACTTATTTTCTTTCAACATACAAGCTTTTAATGAACATGCATAAAATAAGGAATCACGGGAATATCGAAGACACATGACACCAAAAAAAAAGTAAACCATGAGGAACTCATTAACTAAAGCTAAAGTAGGGGTAGAAGGAAAAAGATGAGGATATCGGGACATCATATTGACCTCGGCCTCCTAAGTAGCACCCTCTACTAACTTATTCCTCTAAAGAACCTTTAAGGAAGCAACTTCTTAACTTGCCGGTCTAAAATCTCTACCAGAACTTCCTCATAGGAAAGATTCTCATCAACTCTCAAATCCTCTAAGGGAACTATGGATGTCTGATCTCCAACACACTTTTTCAACAAAGTGACATGGAAAACAGGATGCCCGATGCCAAATCATTAGGCAACTCAAGCTCTTAAGAAAACATTCCAATACACATCAAAATTTGATATGGACCCACATAACGGGGACTAAGTTTTCCTTTCGTCAAAAATCTCATTACACCTTTTATGGGTGAGATTTTCAAGTATATCCAATCATTTACCTCAGACTCTAGGTCTCTTCTTCTAACATCAGCGTAGGACTTTTGTTGACTTTGGGTTGTTCTCAACCTTTCTCTAATAAGTCGGACTTTATCCATAGCATCATGAACTAACTTGGGTCCTATCAAGTCTACTTCACCCACCTCAAACCAACCTATATTAGATCTACACCTCCTACCATAGTAAGCCTCAAATGGAGCCATACAAATACTAGAGTGATATATTTTATTATATGAATTCTCAATCGAAGGCAAGTGGTCATCCCAATTACCCTTAAAATAAATGACACATGCTCTCATCATATCTTCCAACGTTTGGATAGTATGCTCCGCTTGCCAATCAGTTTGTGGATGAAAAGTCAGGCTAAGCTTAACATGAGTACCAAGACCCTTTTGGAAAGATTTCCAAAACTGAGAAGTGAATTGAGTAATGGATAAAGGCACTCCATGAAACCTTATTATTTCTTTCAAATACAACTTAACATAATATTCTGCCGAATAAGAAACCTTGACGGGAATGAAATGAACCGATTTTGTCATTCGGTCTACTATAAACCCAAATCGAATAATATTATTGCCGGGTACAAGGCAATCCTACTATGAAGTCCATATTAAAATCTTCCCACTTCCAAGTAGGAATACTAATTTCTTGAGACAAACCTCTCGATTTCTGATATTCAACTTTCACTTGTTGACAATTAGGACACTTAGCCACAAATTCCGCAATATCCGTTTTCATCCCATTCCACAAATAGACCTCCCAAAAATGGCGGTACATCTATGTGGCTCCCGGGTGAATGGTGTATCGTGAACTATGGGCTTCTGATAACATTTGTTCCCTTAAGTCACCAACATTGGGAACACACAAACGACCTTGATAACGAAACAAACTATCTCGCACCAATTCTCTTTAACAATTCTCAATATGGGCAACACTACCCATTTATAGTCAGCTAAGAGCATCCACCACTACATTTTCCTTACCAGGGTGATAGAAAACACTCATATCATACTCCTAAAGTAACTCAAGACACCTTCTTTGGTGAAGATTAAGATCATTCTATTAAAACACCTATTGTAAGCTCTTATGGTTAGTGAAAACATCTACATGAACACTATATAAGTTGTGCCTCCAAATCTTTAGGAAAAAAACAACCGCCACTAATTCAAGATCATGGGTAGGATAATTATTCTCATGAATCTTAAGTTGCCTTGAAGCATAGGAAATAACTTTCCCATTTTGCATAGACATACATCCTAGCCCAATTCTAGAGGCATCACAATAAACAACAAAACCATTAATCCTTTCAGTAAAGTCAACACCAGAGCGGAAGTAAGTCTATCCTCCAATTCCTGATAACCTTTCTTACATGTTTTGGACCATATGAACTTAGCCTTCTTTTGAGTCAATGTTTTTAATGGAGAGGCAATCGACGAAAAAGCCTCAATAAACCTTTTATAGTAACCAGCCGAACCCAAGAAACTTTGAATATCTGAAGGGGAAAAAGGTCTAGGCCAACTTTTGACCGCATCATCCTTCTTAGGATCTATCTCGATACCCTTACTTGAAACATTGTGACCAAAACTCACACTTGCTAAACTTCACAAAAAGTTGTTGGTCCTTAAGAACTTGCAACACCATTCTCAAATGATCAGTGTGCTTGTCCTCACACCTTGAATAGATTAATATATCATTAATGAACAAGATCACAAACATATCTAGGTATTGTCTAAACACCCTATTCATCAAATCCATAAATGCGGCTGGAGTATTAGTCAAACCAAACTACTTCACTAAAACTCATAGTGACCATACCGAGTTTGAAAGGCCGTTTTTAGAATATCTTCTTCCTTTACCCTCAATTGGTGATAACCCGACCTAAGATCAATCTTAGAAAAAAAAAACTCACTCCTTGGAGGTGGTCAAATAAATCATCTATCCTTGGGAGAGGATACTTATTCTTGACGGTCACCTTGTTCAATTGCCGGTAGTTAATAGACATACGAAGTGAACCATCCTTCTTTTTAACAAACAAAACTAGAGCACCCCATGGAGAGATACTCAGTCAGATGAAACCCTTATCCAAAAAATATTTCAATTGCTCATTTAATTCCTTAAGTTCTACTAAAACCATTCGATAAGGAGGAATAGAGATAGGTTGCGTATTTGGGAGAAGGTCAATATCGAAGTCTATTTCCCATTTTGGAGAAATATCGGGTAAATCATCTAGGAACACTTCCTGAAACTCATTAACAATGGGGAGTGACTCAAGAGTAGGGGTTTCGGAATCTACATCCCTCACTCTAACTAAATGGTACATGCAACCCTTATAGATCATCTTTCAACCTTAAAATAGGAAAAAAGCTAACCTTTAGGCATATAATTTCCCCCATTCAACTCTAGGATAGGCTCATTCAGAAATTGGAATTTGACCACTCTAGTGCAACAATCTATAGAGAAATAACATGAATACAACCAATCCATCCCAAGAATGACATCAAAATCTAGCATGTCTAGCTCTATAAGATCCATATAAGTGACTCTATGGGACAAGGAAACATGACACTTTCTATAGACCCTTTTAGCCATAACAGAATCACTAAGAGGAGTAGAGATAGAAAAGGGATCTAACAACACATCTGGAAGAACATCAAACCTCATAGCCACATATCGTGTCACAAAAGACATGGTAGCACCTGGATCAAGTAAAGCAGAAACATCAAGTTGAAAGACTTTCAACATATCCGTAACCACATCGGGAGAACCCTCTTGTTCACTATGAGTCTAAAGTTCATAGAATTTATTTTCTTGGGAGCATTTGAACACGAACCAATTGGACCAGATGAAGGATGGGGTTAAGCCCTACGATGATTATCTCCTTCATTCTTAGCAACTTAAGGACAATCTCTTATCTTGTGGTCCATCTTACCAAAACCAAAACAAGCATGTCTAGCTCTATAAGATCCATATAAGTGACTCTATGGGACAAGGAAACATGACACTTTCTATAGACCCTTTTAGCCATAACAGAATCACTAAGAGGAGTAGAGATAGAAAAGGGATCTAACAACGCATCTGGAAGAACATCAAACCTCATAGCCACATATCGCGTCACAAAAGACATGGTAGCACCTAGATCAAGTAAAGCAGAAACATCAAGTTGAAAGACTTTCAACATATCCGTAACCACATCGGGAGAACCCTCTTGTTCACTATGAGTCTAAAGTTCATATAATCTATTTTCTTGGGAGCATTTGAACACGAACCAATTGGACCAGATGAAGGATGGGGTTGAGCCCTACGATGATTATCTCCTTCATTCTTAGTAACTTAAGGACAATCTCTTATCTTGTGGTCCATCTTACCAAAACCAAAACAAACATTGGAACCTGCTGGACATTTTCCCTCGTGCTTCCTTCCACACTTATTATAAGTAGGCAATGAAGGTCGACTACCACCTCCTTGAGGTTTAGGGTTAGACACCCTACCTTGGTCAAATCTTGGAGGAGCATTAGAGGAACCTTTCCCTGAAAACATTTGTCAAGACCTTGATTGATAACGTCCACCAGACCTAGAATATGAAGAGTTACCATCCTCGATTCTTACCTTCTTTACTTCCCTAGACTTATCGTTAAGTTTCTCGTCCTCAGTTTGTTGAGCATAGACCATGAGGCGAGATATGTCCATGTCATGGAAAAGCATAGAGGTATGACATTCTTTCACCACTTATTCGGACACTCTCGAAACAAACTTACTCATTCTTGCCCTAGAGTCGACAATTATAGAGGTAGGATACCTTGACAACTTGGTTAATCTCAAAGTATATTATTTCAAACTCATGTTCCCTTTTCAGAGATTGATAAACTCAAGAACCTTTTCCTCCCTCATCTTAAGAGGAAAGAACCTATCAAGGAAAGCAGACTTGAACTTTTCCTAATCTGGAAGACCCGCATCTTCCGTCCTTCCTTCCATTGGTTGAACTAAATTTGAGCAACACCCTTAAGTTGATAAGCGGCTAATTCCATCTTTTCCACTAGTGTCATTGCCATAATAGCCAACACCTTATAGACCTCATCAATGAACTCTTGGGGATTTTCCTCAACCTTAGAACCATATGATTCCGGAGGATTCATCCTAGTGAAATCCTTTACTCTAGATGCTGTCGTTCACACATTTGATTTCACAGGAGGTACTTCCCTGTTGGCTTACGCCGTCACGTCATGGGTGAAAACTTGAAAAATAGTTCTAAACTTTACAAAGGTTACTTGCTCAGCCAAAGGGTCGGTCAGGACTTGTGGAGCTTGAGGAGGAAATTCTTGACAAACATCCTCTGCCTCATTCCTTCCAGTATATGCCCTTCCAGTAGTCATATCCTGTAGAACATCTGGTAAGGATTAGGAGAGAAACATTATAGAGTCAAACTTTATCGCATGACTTAGAGTGAATAAAGAAGTGAAGTTTCCTAAACATCATGTTGCCTCCCTTTCATAAATGTGGCGCACTTCATACTTATGAACAAGACTCTACTTGATGTGGTTTTGAGACATCCTATATAACCTTTTTAAACCTTGTGCTCTGATAACCAAGTTTGTCAAGACCTAGGGGTACCCCCTAGATGTAACATGGCATACAAAACCCCGAGAGGCTGCATACAAGCCTCTTAGATTTCATAGTCAAGATAATAGAAATTGGTAAGATTTAAAATATTATTTAAAGATAGCCAAAATTTTCAAATGCAAAGCGGAAGTCTAAACTCTTATCTCAAAAACCATCAACTATAATAAAATCTGGGGACGTAGGCCATACATCAATGTTAAAACTCAAAATGAAAAGAACATAAGGAAAGTAGTGGCCAAATCCTAAGATAAATGAGGACTTACCAATGTTCAGCTTTTCTTCTACTATGGATCCTAGCCACGGAGGTGATAATCGGGAACGCCGAACCCTATATTTGGATAAGAAATATAGGTAAAAGTATGCATTAGTACAAAAGAGTACTAAATATGATAGCATGCATAAACATAACATAAGAGTTAGACAACGTAAGTCTTAAATCATAATCAATGCACATAATAGATCATCTCAATCACATTTAATTCTTCCTTAGTCAAGACATGGGTAATCGCCTCTAGTCTTACTCATCATGGAAGGAAAACTCAAGCAAAAATCCAAGCTCATCATTTATCATAACATATTATAGCTCTTTTTTTAAGGACACGGGGATAGCCTCTTACCTTTTTATAAAGGATCTTGTGTAATCACCTCTCATCCTCTTGCTTAGGATCATGGGTAATCACCTCTAGTCCAACTTGCATTATAGGAACGTAGGTAACTGCTTCTAGTCCTACTCTAAGGAATATGGGTAATCGCCTCTTATCCTACTCATTTAGGGATCATAAGTAATTGCCTCTAGCCCTCATCATTTCCATAGTGCCTTAGCTTAGATTCATTTTAGGTGAGAAAAACTTTCAACCTAGAATCATTCAATATGAGAAAGCCTTTCACATTCATACAAAAGATATGATGTAGGAAAATCCCATCCACAACAATCACATCAAAAATCAATTATTAATAACATATGCTTCACTCAAGAAGAAATTCTTATCATAAATCATCACATATACTTAAATCTCAAAGTAATTCATATTGTATCTTATTTATCCTATAAGAATACACATAAATCCATAAATTCTCCTTACATAGAGTAAAACCCATCTTAAATCAATTTCATCATTGAAACACGGTTAAGCACGGGTACATGGAATTTCATCATTAAAGCATAGAATCCTCTCAATTCATGCATAATCAATCATAATTCAATCAACTGAATCAACATTCATAAGAACCCATAACTTGGAAGAAAAACCTAACTCAAATTGGGAAATTTATATTTTTCAATTTGGAGAACTTGGGGCCTCCATGAATGTGAGCGTTCCATGGATGAAAAGCTAGCATACCTTGCTATCAAGGCCCAAAAGTAATTGAAGAATGGAGGCTCAACCTTGAACCCTATCTTGAATCTTCTTCTTCAAACTTCTAGAGAGAGAAATATCCTTGGGAGAGGAAGACTCAACTTCTTTTGGTGAATTTGAATAGAATGAAGTGAATGAATTAATTTGGGGTTAAAATAACTTATATAAGGTTCCTAGTCATGGGCAAAATGAAATAGTATTATTTTAAAGAAATTTGGAAAAGACTCAAAAGCCCCTGAACTTACAGCTGTCGAACCCCCGAATGTGGTGCCCTTCATGAGCTGTCAAGGATCACACAGGCCATGATGGGAGCCGTGGTCCTTGACCAGTGGCCTGGAAAACTTTCCCCAAAATCCCACTCCCATTATGACCCACTCCTCTAGCCGTCTAATGGCTCGTGTGGAGGGTCAGCCTTAAAGTGGCTACTGCCTCCCCCTTCACAGGCATCACTATGCGTCGTGGTGTTCACCAAGATCCATCTAGGTTCTCATAAGAGCTGAGCCCTTTTTGGCTTGACACTGTGAGCCCTTCACAAACTATACCATGCCTCGTAGTGCCCTTCACGGCTCATCTTAGCCTTCGTGAAGTGTACCATACTCAATCTTTGGCTTGTGATCTCTCACTTGGTCCCTTGCTTAGCCTACTAGATTCCAATATGTTACAACAAGTTGCCACCAGGCCTCAGGTGCAACAAACATGGACTTCCACTTTCGTTGGTATGCATTTGCTTTATTTGGCGCCATCGTACCTGTGGATGACTTGTTTGTACCCAAACTATGCAAAATAAAACAAGAAAAAAAAAGAAAATAAAGCTACAAAACTAATTTATTTTTGCAGGAAAGAGTTTTTTGGGACCCATGGTTGGTTCTTACGAGCCACCGTAGAAGCTTCTATCAAGTACCGTAGGACCTACCTATCGGTAAGGAAGTGACATTTTAAGTCCCCAAAAGTTTGAATGATGATTCACAAGTACATTCTGTCAATGATACTACAAAACTTAAGCCAAACCGTCATTCCTAACTTAGGCTACTGGTTTATGCCTCTGAGTGATGGGACCTTGATCTACGGTCCATAGGTCTCTCTATGACCCGTAGATCAAAGTTGTCGATCTAAAAATTGTTTTAGTTCGGACTCACATTGTTCAACACAAATATTTCAACATCAAATCATCCTAATCACATCTAGATCATGCATTTCAACATAGATTTATGTATTCCTTCATCCGTAGTGTTTAGCCATGCATTTAAACACAACAACAAATAGTCAAATCACAAACCATAAGTCATGAGCACAATTTTAGGCCATTTATTCACATGTTCGGCACACTTTTCTTTGGCACTCACAATAATTTCATCCCTAGGGTATATTTTAACTAATATAATCATACTCAACAAGCAATTTATACCCAAGTTCAAGTAACAACTATTGATTTCAACTAAAAATTTAAGTACTTTGGTTCAAAATTAGTACCTTTCAGAAGAAATTTGAAGTTGTGTGAGTGCGTACATTCCAACTTGACAACAACCTTGATAGAATTCAAACCTGTGACCTTTGATTATAAGGAGAATAAAATTTGGGATGGTTTTGAGAAAGGAAGAAGAAATGGAGAATATGAGAGAGAGGAAGATTATATAGTGGATTGTGGGATTTTGAAGGGTTGGAAATGGAAGTGAAAAGGTGGGAATTTGAAGGAGTTACCAATTTTGAAGAGTTGTAATGGTTGGGAGGAGGGAAATGGGGAATGAATTTGAAACGAAAGGGTTTTTATTTAAATGGGTCACGGGTTGGGTAAGTCATTTAACACTTATAGGACCTGTGAAACCTCGTCGACAGTCCGTAGATGGGTTTCTTCATTTCACTCTACACTTAGTAAAATTTAGAAACATACGTGGGGCCTACGATTTCATTCTACAAACTGTTGAATGAATGATGGTTCATACTGTGCAACTGTAGACTTAAAGCTTCAGGTGTATTTGGACCTTAGATTCTACAGATGCCATTTACAGGCTGTTGACTGAACAACAAGTCATCGATGGGAACAGTAAAACTTTCTGCACTTATAATTTTCAAGATTTTTCTTTCTTTCCTACACAAGTAGCAATTATTAGGACTTCCATTTTAAATTTTCTTGACTCTTTTGGGACACAGATACTATACTACCCTAATCTAGCCAAGACTTAAACTCAATAAAAAATATTTCAAACCATAAAAATCACTAAAAATCTTTTTAAATTGGCTAGATTTACATCTTAGGTTACCTCATAAGTAGCACTTGATTTAATGTCGTGGCACGACATAGACCCCTTTATTACTTATATTTCATCAAGATCCCATTCTTCGATTACCCCTTTGACTTCTTCCGGCTGACCCAAGTAGACTTTGATCCTTTTAACATTCACCTTGAATCTTGTTCCTTCCTCATTCTTAAGTTCAACCACTTTGTGTGAAAACACTTGTACCACTATGAATGTCCTAGTCCACTGACAATTGAGCTTGCCAGGAAATAAACGCAGCCTTGAATTGAATAGAAGTACAAACTCATAAAGACCAAATTCACACTTTTCTATCTTTTGATCATGGTACCTCTTCATCTTGTCCTTATACATGGCTGGACTTTCATATACTTTTAGGCGAAACTCATTGAGCTCATTCAACTAATTCAACCTTTGACTTGATGCGACATCCCAATCTAGATTCAGGTTCTTGGGTGCCCACATCACTTTATGTACTAACTTTACAGGTAAGTGACAAGACTCCTAAACACAAGTTGGTTGGGATACATACCTATGGGAGTTTTGAATGCAATGAGATAGGCCCATAGAGAATCATCAAGCTTTCTAGACCAATAAGTTCTATTTGCATTCATCCTTTGCAAGGATTTACTTAATTTCTCTATTTGACACTCCGACTTGCCCACTAGACTGTGATGATAAGGAGTTGCTATGCTGTAGTGAACACCATACTTCTCAAGCAACACCTTTAACAACTTATTACAAAAGGGGGAACCTCCATCGCTAATAATCTCCCCTGGTGTACCAAATCGAGCGAAGATATTCTTTTTGAAGAATATGGTGACACTCTTCCCTTCATTTTTTGAAAGCGCAACAACTTCCACCCATTTCAATACATTGTCAACGCTACAAGTATGTATTTCATCCCATTCGAACTCACAAATGGACCCGTAAAGTCAAGGCCCCAAATATCAAACAATTCAATCACCAGGATAGAAGTCACTAGTAGTTCTTATTTAATTGAAACACCTCCTTCTCATCGGCTACAATCACAAGACTTAGAGAAATCAAGAGAATCTTTGTGAATAGTAGGCCAATAATACCCACACTGCAAGATTTTATGAGAAGTCTATATACCACTATAATGGCCACCTACAAGAGACGAATGGCAAACTTCCAATATACTCATCATCTCTCAAGCACACATCGACAAAAGAAATAAGGCTTCTCCCAACAAACTTTTTCACATAAGACATGAATTTTCTTCGTTTGTGGAATGACAAATCCAAATACACCACATCATTTTCCAAATAATTAGCAAAATATGTGAACGAAGGGATAAGATCAAAAGAAGCATCCAAAACCTTTTCATCTAGGAACGTGATGAGTTGGGAATTTTGACTCATTTAGGTCCTATTATTCAATGATTTAGTGTCCTCAATGCCTATTTTACACTCATAACTAATGTTAAATTTTTAATATTCAGCAATAAAGGCTTAAGAGTAATGATAGGACATT
Source organism: Solanum pinnatisectum (assembly GCA_035578085.1). NCBI lineage: Eukaryota > Viridiplantae > Streptophyta > Magnoliopsida > Solanales > Solanaceae > Solanum > Solanum pinnatisectum. Next base: position 199,759 of record JAWPEI010000090.1, on the reverse strand, counting down.
ATGATTCGAGAATGAGCAAAAAATTGGAATAGCTAAAGAAAAGAGCAACTGGAACTCGCAAAATCTACTCGGCGAATCACCGAGTAGCCCTCGATCTCACATAAAGTTTAAGCGAAGTAGCCCATGCATCTAACAAACATGGCGATCAAACAAGTGATTCGGTGACGCGTCGAATAGATCAGCGATAATGATCAAGCTCACAAAAAGATCCAGAAAAATTTGATGAAGGAGTCAAGCCAAAAGGTGAGAAGAAGACCAACTCGGCGTATCACTAAATAGGTCGGCGATCCACACTTAATTCGCTGAGTTAACTCTGTGCAAATTTTTAGGGAACATAGAAATTCAATTTTTGAAAGAAGAAAAGGAGTTCCCACTCCATCTGCTTCTGGGTTTTTGAGAGTCTTTACATTTTTGAACATTATTTAACATTTTTAGTAGAGTTTGGGATTTAGATTTGGAGATTTTCAGATTTTAGCTTTGATTTCAACAATTGGGGATAAGAGATCGTTAGAAAATCTGATGGAAAACTTTATTGGTAACAATTTCTTGCTTTTCACTATGCTTAGCTAAAACCCCCTACCTTAGGGGTGTGATCATGTAGTTGAATGCGTTAATTAGCTGATGGGTGTTATTAATTGCTGATTTTAATGTTGTTTTGAAGTGGGTTCAATTATTTGTTCATGTTTTAATTAAGCAATTGAAGTTGCAAATTCAATTCTAGTTTAGCTCTCTATGCTTGCTTGAGAAAGAGGTAATAGAGTAGAATGATTGATTGATAGTTGTACTGATTATGTCTTTAAAATCTAGCTTGAGAAAGTGGCTTTGATTGTGTCTTTACAAACCCAGCTTGAAAAAGTGGGTTGATTAAGGAATTGGATTATTTGGTAGTGTTAAGCTTGTTGAGGTTCGAGAGAACTCACATGAAACTCAGTAGTTGATTGAGAGATGAGTATTGTCTCCAAAACCTATCTTACCTATTGAGATTCAATAATTTTAAGCAGCTAGTAACTACCCATTATGCGAAATTAGCATTCAACTGATCACATTCCTAAGGTCCCATCTATAATTTTCTACTTTCTATTTTAAGTAATCTTTGTCATAAATTGGTTACTAATTCCCCCAATTTGATATTAATCGTTTAAACTTTGTGAGTTGTTTTTATGTTACTAAACCTTTATTTCTACAAACTAGGACATAATTTTACATCTTAATTGAATTCTTTACCGTATCACTGCCTGTGGCACTGACCCCAACTTCTAGTTAGGTTTACTTGTTAGTGAACACCTACACTTAGAATTGGATGAAAATGTAGTTGATCATTATCAAAAATGGCGCCGCTGCCGAGGATTGGTGTTTAGAATTCTTTTGTTGAAGTGTATTCATTAACTAATTTTACTGTAGTTGAATTATCTTATTTGTGTTTTTGTTGTCTTTTCTAAAACATGTGAAGAAATAAGTGTAAATGGGAGAAATACCAGTCAACTTGGGAACAATGATGACATCAGGAATTTGCGTGATGTCAATAAGGATCAACTAGGAAGTGCGGATGCTATTCGATTACCACAGACCATGGGAAATGTGTTGTTTCATATGACCAGCACAATGTTGGAACTATTGCAAATGAAGGGTTTGTTTGGAGGACTTGCTCATGAGGACCCTCATAACCACATTCAAAATTTCATGGATGTGTGTGAACCGATTTCCTTCAAGAACATCACCCAATAGTCAGTCCGACTCCGTTTGTTTCCCTTTTCTTTAAAGGGGAAAGCAACAAAGTGGTTGTCCGAACTACCAAGGGAATTAATTAATTCTTGGGAGGAGCTCACATAAATATTTTATGAAAGGTTTTTCCCTCCCTCCAAGATGGTTATGTTGAGGGACAAGATTCAGAATTTCAAACGGATTGACGGTGAGTTGATCCATGAAACATGGTTTATGTTCCAAATGTTGGTTCTCCAATGTCTAACTCATATGTTTCTGGACAGTGTGTTATAGCAGTATTTTTATCAAAGTCTCGACACGATTAACAAAGGTGTTGCTCACCAGCTCATTTGGGGTAGAATCATGAGACAACCATTTGACATAGCGTCCGCCCTACTTGATGAAATGACAAAAATCAATCGTGCATGGTACACAAGGGAAGATCAAGTGTCTCCTTTAACTTGGGCTAACAAAGGAACAAATCGAAAAGAATTAAGAACGAGATGAAAACATGGCTAAGATGATGACCCAAATGGACCTATTGACGAAGCATGTCATGGGAGGAGGTTATAAATCTAGGAATGCGGTTGGTACTAATAGTGATGTAAACCCTGATGACGTGTAATTTGAGGCAATGTACATTGAAGAAGTGCATTTCTTAGAAAACCCAGCGGGTGTACTCGTCCGAGCTATCCAAGACCTGGCAAAAATCAAGGTTGGAATAGAGATCGCGATGATAGTTAGAGAGATTGAGATCACAAATCATATGACCGTGGTGCAAATTGGAGAGATAGAGATGGAGAAAAAGATCGCTATGTGCCCCCTCATGAACGTTAAAATTCGAAGAAACCAAGGGCTGATCTTGAAAGCTTTCGGACCATGGATATGATTGCTCGTATCTTGAATAAGGTGGAAAGATAGGACAAGGTGCTCAAGGAGATTAAAGATGATGTCTCTTCTCTAAACCAAATGATTACATCACATTCGGTGTCCATTAAGCAGCTTGTATTACAGTTGGATCAGATCTTGGCTTATTTAAATCCAAGACCGAAAGGGGGTCTCCCAAGTGATACATTGATCAACCCAAATAAAGAGGCATGATCACATGGCTACATCATGCCACAATGTTAAATAAGGCGCTTCTTGAGAGGCGACCCAAGGTTTACTTTTGTTATTTGAATAACGTTTGTTGGATGTGTAGGTTGAGATTTAAATTTTTGGAGAGAAAGGTAATTTGGTGAGCTAAATTCCACTCAGAGAACCGCCGATTGGTTCGGTGAGCCCGACATTGATTGCCCTTTGGACCAACTTAATGGCTGAAATTCTGGAACTTTCGGCGAGCTGAAATGCACTCGGCGCATCACCTAGTTAATCGGCGATATTAATAAAGCTCGCTGACTGAGGCACGATAAATGCTCAACTACATCTCATTAAATACTAGGTGTAGATTATCGTAATATAGTATAAAACCCAACAAATGAGTTGGGGTCGAACCCAAAAGGAGTGGTACAAGTTCGAATTCAACTATGAAGTTATAAAAGTGGTCTAATTGGTTATAGGAATATAAATTATCAAATTCACTTAATTAAATAGGTAAAAAGGGTGACACAAATGTCAAATGAGAGATTAGGTATGTCAACTAGCTACTAAAGAAATTACGAACAACACAGGAGTTATCAAATAATTAAGTGGTACTTGGGGGTGACCGAATAATTTCCAATTTCGCTAAATGGGTGACCGGTAATTATGAAAGTTTGCTAAATCTTTCTGGGTAGGCTAGAGTTTAGATGCAATAGCTTTCTCTCGAACAACTATTACGATTCAAGCGAGTTCTCTCGAACCTCGACAAGCTTAACACTATAAACAACCCAATACCTCACTTTATCTACTTTCTCGAGCTAGATAGGTAGAATCGAGTATAGAGTTTACTCTCTCGAGCTAAACCCACAACAACCCAATCACTACAAACGCTGATTTATAGCCTTGGTTACACACCTCTTTCTCAAGCAAGCATAAAGTACTAAATTAGAATTGCAATCTTCACTACAATTCATAAGCTAAACCTCAGCTAAAAATCAAACCCAATTCAAGACAACAACAAAATCAACAATCTCCAACACCTATAAGCTAAATTAGACAATTACTCACATAATCACACCCTAGTGAATGAGGGGTTTGAGCTACTCATCATTAGAAGCAAGAAATCAATACCAATTACCTTCTTCAAAGCTGTGTATTAATCTCCAAATCCTTACAGTGATTCAATGTTGCTTCAATTCTAAAATCAAATTAAAAAATTACTCGAAAATGCTTCAAAACTAAGCAAGAACAATGTTCTCTTTCGAGGTATGAGTTTACGCAACGATTAGATGCTCTGATCTAATCTTAAAAATCCATATATATTTTCTCTAAATTTGGCCTTTGGGTCAATCGGCGATATAAGTCGAGTGTCGTTGAGCCTGTCGGTGACACGCCAAACGCTCATTTTCATCGCCTTTTTACCTTGTGCTATCACCATTTAAATGCTGAAAACTGAGGCAATCAAGGTCGGGATCGCCGACCTGATCAGCGATGCGCCATTTTTTCCTTGCTGTTCGCCGTTTTGCTTGCGTCTTTACCAATCATTATGTAATATTAGGCGATCTAACCCTCCTTCGCCAAACTATTTGGCAGTTCGCCTCAAGGTATTTTACCTCGCGTAATTTCTCTTCTTCAAGGGTTGGGACACTTTACTTTATGCGAGAGAAGGGACTACTTGGCGAGTTGCCAGTTGGCTTCAGTGGTCATCAACTTTACTTTTCTTCTTTCTTCTGTCCATTGATGTCCATGCTTTGCTCTTTTGCCTTTTGCTCGACACATTAGCATTGAAAAGATCAGTTTAGCTCCTAAATTTGGCATTGAGGACAATAAAACTAAGAAAACAAAGCCCTAAATGAGTCAAAATCTTAGACTCGTCAACACTCCCAACTTAAACATTTTCTTGTCCTTATGTAAAGCTCAAGATCAACCAGTTCAACAAGGATGTCTACAAACAGTGCTACTCAAGACTCAACACAAATGCACATAAGAGCTTAAAACTATACATACAATGTTCAATTGTGCACTCTAAGTTTCAAATTGAGACTAAACATTATCAAAAGTGCTCAAACTCACAATGCTTACCTCAAATACAAGTTCAAGCTCAATAAAAACATTCAAATGTCCTCACATTAAGAATGATTCCACGGTCACACAAGATTTATAAACAATTTATAATCTTGGAATCAAATACAATTCTCACACTCCCAAAGATGAACACATGCATGCTTCTATCCATAGGCTTGCCTTTTTTTTTTTTTTTTTTTTTGATGAAATTTTTGATGGCCTCATGGCCTTTTTATTAATCAATATTAAAGCATCTTACATATCAGTCCAAATAACATAAAGGCCAATAAACTGAGTCCAAACCTATCTATCCTTCTATCTATAATTAGTAAACTTGCCCTTAAAATTTCTGCCTCTTCCTCAGTTTCCATTTCCATCTCTTGCCATTCGAACTTGACATTCTGCCGCTTTCTCCTTTGGGTTTGTTTCCATCTATCTCCTATTTTTCTTCTTGAACTGCAGCTCACACAAGAGCATTCACTACTGAAAGGTAATTCCTTATTCTCTAGCTCCTTCTTTATCTTTCTCTGCCTTTTAAGCTGACCATTAATCTGTTTAGGAGGCAATGTGTTGTCCATCGGTGCGTGGAGCTCATGGTGGTAGCCGTCCAGAGTTTGCAGCTCAATCCCAGGTTCCTTTCTTTCTTTCTTATCTTCTTTTTTCCTCTTTCCTTTTTCTGACCTACCTATTACTCTCTTCAGCTGGTTTCGTGCTTGTTGCATGTCTCCTTCTTGGTACCAAGCTGATCTCCATGCCTGAAAGCTAAAGATGACGTTGTACCCCTGACCTTTTGTGTGCTAATGTTTATTAGCAAAAACTTTATTAGAGCAGTTGTAAATCTCCCCTTCAGAGGGAAAACTCTATTGTAAATATGTCTGCTGCTAATCCCCTCCTCTTTATTTAGATATCTCTGAATCTGAACTTGCATGGTGCTGAATCTGTTTTGTTTTTATTCTGATGGTAGGGATTTGTGCTTTGTCTATATTAATGCTGTGTTTCCCTGTTGTTGGTAATTCTGCAAAATTCTAATGTTCCTGTATTTCTGTCTGACTGATAGCTAAATTAGCTAAGAAATTTGCCATTTGATTGCCTTCTCTGTATATATGCTTTATTGTGACTTGTTGTTGTTGCACCTCTCTAATGATATATTCCAGTATCTCTGCAATCTCCCAAGGTATTCTCCATGTTTTAAAGATCATTTTCATTAAACTTATGGAATCCGTTTCAATCACCAGATTTTGAAACCCTTTCTTAGCACTTATAGATAAAGCTGCCTGTATTGCCCTTGCCTCCGCTTCAATGTTTATAGCAATCCCAATTCCTTTAGCTTGTGCATAAATTAGATCCCCATGTTTGTCTCTGAAACAGAAACCATATGCACTTTCACCTGGATTTCCTTTACTAGCTCTCAGTATTGTATTTCAATTGTCCCTCCCTTAGGAACTTCCACTGAACTATGTGATGATATAATCTAGGTTTGTGATTACCTAGTATGTTCACAATGTCGGGCCATGAGTTCCCAATTGAAATACCAGGAAACCTTACCTTCATCACCATTTGAATGTTTTTTATCACTTGTTGGGCTAGGCCTTCAAAAGTAATTCTTCCTCCATGCTTTAGATGATTTCTTCTTTTCCATAAACTCCATAGTATAAAGGTAGGAACTGGATTATATACTTTATGAAGTTTGTTAGGTGCATTAGCATACCACTATCTTTTTATCATCTACATTAGATTTCTTGTATCAGCATTAAGACCTGCACATGAAGCAAAGAACTTCCATAGCTTTTGGGTTATGGAAGAGGTTAGAAATAAATGTGTCATATTCCATTTATTATCTCTCACAGCACCAACATCTGGAAACTATATTAATTCTCATTCTTTTCAAATTGTAATCAGTGACTATTCTTCCTTTCCGAACCCTCCATAAGAAGAAGTTAATTTTGAAGGGCAGTCCCTTCCCCCACATCAACTCATACTTATCCTCCTTCTCTTTTTTTCTCCTCATCAATTCCAAGGCAGATTTGACAAAGAATAATCCACTATGACTACCCATCCACCAAGGTACATCCTGCAAGTCAAAGTTTATTTTTGGGGATATAGTATTCATTATATGATTTGTCATCTCGTCATATATGTAAGATAGCAATTTATCTCTATCCCATTGATCTTCCACTATAAAGCTTTTGACCTCTATCTCCTTTTCCCCCATTTTATCTTCCTCAATGTAATATAGAGCTCCTTGCTTAGTCCAATTATCAAACCAGAAACTTGCAGTGCCAGACTTTATTTTCCACCATATATTGTGCTCCACCTCTTCCCTAATTTTGATCATTTTCCTTCACACATGAGATATATTGTTGCCTTGAGCTATAATAGGATGTAGATTTTTACAATACTTGTTCCGCATAAACTCACTCCATAATGAATTTGTAGAGTTTCAGAAATTCCACCAATGTTTTGCAAATAAGGCATCTGAGACATCATGTAAAGATCTGAAACCTATACCACCCTTTGATTTTGGTAAACACAAATTCTCCCAAGCAATCCAATGTTTTCCTTTCACTCCCTCTATATGTCCCCTAAAAAACTTAGCTAGAATTCTATGAATCTGATCTATAACCCCTTTTGGAGGATTCATAGCAGACATAAGATATATAGGCATTGATTGCAACATATGTGCTATGAGGACATACCTTCCTCCATAAGTTAGCATTTAGTTTTTCCATCCCATCACTCTTTTAGACACTTTCTTTATCAATTCTTCAAAATACACCTTCTTTTTCCACCTATAGAAAATAGGGCCACCAAGATAGGTGAAAGGAAAAGTACCTTGTGAGATTCCTGTGATTCTTTTGATTTTCTGGCATACAACACTAGGAACTTTCTCATGCATATACACATAACTTTTAGAGAGGTTAATAAGCTGACCTGATACAAATTCATATTGTTTTAATACATTCATCATCTTCTTCATAGACTTCTTATGTCCTGAACTGAATAAAATAGTGTCATCAGCATAGGAAAGATGGTTAATATCCTTGCTCCATTGTGGCATCCCAAACCTTCTGAAATCCTGATCTTCATTAAGTTTATTGAGATTTCTGGATAAGACCTTTGCAGCAATAATAAATAAAGTGGGGGATAGGGGGTCTCGTTGTTTCAATCCTCTTGAAGATTCAAAGAAACCAAATGACTGCCCATTAACTAGTATTGAATACCAGTTATTTGAGAATAGTCTCCATGCCATATCAATCATTTGTTCATCAAATCCAAAGCTTCTCATTACTTTTATCAAAAAGATGCTTTTGTCATATCCAGCTTCACCACCACATTATGAAACTCATTTATCTTGTTGATGTCCTTGATTATCTCCTGAGCCAGTAATACATTCTCTACAATATTCCTATTCTTCATGAAGCCTGACTGATTGGTAGATATTATACCAGGTAAGATTGGTACCATCTTTTCATGCAACACCTTTTACAGAATCTTATTTGCAAAGGAGCTAAGACTTATAGGTCTTAAATCTGCAAATTTGTTAACCTTCTTCTTCTTTGGAATTAGAACCACATTTGTATGTGAGACATATTTAGGAATTTCACTACCACAAAAGAATGCCATTACATTCTTGCAAATATCATTCTTTATGATATCCCAACAATTTTGAAAGAATTCTCCTGAAAAACCATCCGGTCCACACACACTATCCTTGTTCAAACTGAACACAACTTCCTTTACCTCCTCTTCTGTGGGTGGTCTTGTCCTTTCTCTCTTCTGTTCTGGAGTAATGATTTTTGGGATAACCTCTAATATGGAATGATCTTCTGCTCTTTGGCCCTCTTTGAACAGCTCCTTGAACACTTTAACAGCCTCCTTACCTATGCTTTGAGTAGTTCAAATAGTGTCCCCTTGCTCCATTTGAATCTCAAATATCATTAATTTCCTCCTTCTACCTTTTACATAGGAGTGAAAAAATTTAGTATTTCTATCTCCTTCTTTAAACAATTGCATTCCAGCCTTTTGCTTCCAATAATCCTCCTCTATTTGATAATATCTTCTCAAGGATTCCTTAGCTTCTGCAAGTTCTTCTTTATTACTCTCTATTGGATTAACCCCCATTTGTTCTTCCTTTATTCTAACAATATCGTCCAGTGTGGCAATCTTCTCAAAGATATTCCCATAAGCTTCTTTGCTCCAAGTCGATAGAGCCCTTTTTAATAATCTCATTTTCTGCTGAACAACATAAAAAGGACTTCCTGTCACCATTGTCGCCCATGATGTTGAACCACCTCTATGAACTTTTTATGCTTTGTCCAAAAATTTAAAAATCTTAAAGGCTTCACAATTTCTTCCTAATCTGATTTACAAACCAAATGTAAAGGAGCATGGTCAGACCCCTGTCTGATAAGGTGATGAACTTCACTAGTTGGGAATACCTGCATAAATTAATTGTTACCAAATACCCTATCTAATCTTTTGAAAATGCATTCACTTTCAATTCTTCCATTCCACCTTGTGTATAAGCTCCCCTTAAAACTGATTTCAGACAAGTTGCATGCACTAATACACTGTGAAAAATCATCAGATTCATAAGTTGTGAATGGTAAACCACCCATTTTTATGAGTCATCAAGAATTACATTGAAATCTCCCCCCACTAGCCATGGATGATTAATCCCTTCAGCAACATACTCCAAGTTCTCCCATAGTTCTAACCTTTCCAACGCACAACATCTAGCATATACTGCTGAAATTACAAAGTCTCTCTGTAATCTTCCATGCTTGAATTTAATTGATATCTGCTGATATGAATCACTAATAACTTCCGCCTCCCAATCAGCATTCCAGAATGCCCAAATTTTAGATGAATAGTTAGCCATTGCTTTATCCATCCCCAATCTGCTTTTGTATTTGTCTAATTCATGAGGCCCTTGGAAAGGTTCCATAAGAGCTATTCCAAAAACAAAATTTTTCAATCATTTGCAAGGTGAGGATCTTGCTGAGCTACTCCTTGTAGTAATCTGACTTGTCTTTGCTGTAGTAAGTTTTGCTTTCCTTGCTGTGTTCTTTAATACCTTGGTGTGCCTTGGTGGTAGATCACCTGTAGAACTTATCTCCTGAGCTGATATAGATATGTCGTCATCCCCTTATTCCAAGTTTCCATCATCTTACTGTATTAACGATATATGATCCCCTTCCTCTTGCTGCTTTGAATCATTCTCCCTATGAAGGTCGAGGCTTACTGATTCTGAGACCTCTTTCCCTGCTTCTTGTGACAGTTGTTTCACTGTGCCTTTTCTGGTTTCCATTGCTTTAGGATCAATTACTTCTTCATGTTCCCCCTTTTTTCCATCATTGTTTTTATCCATTCCACTTGTGGTTTCATCCCCCTCTCTCCATCATGCATTATTGTTACAATTGCTGCCTATATCTTTGGAGTTGTTTTCTTCCTGATCTTGTTTTTCCCCAACATTCTCCTTTTCAATATCTATCACCTTAGCTTTGTTACCACTTTCTTTGTTGATTGGTGGTTTATGAATACCAAAAGAATTCTCCACCCATTTTTTTGTCGATTTTTTTGAAATCTCTTTCACCCCTGTATCTTCATTATTATTTGTTGTTGCATTCTCCACTTCCTTATTGTACTCTAGGCCATTGTGCTTGTTTTCATTAACTACATTATCCACTTCTTTCCTTCCCTCCTTTTGACTCCATTTTTGCAGTGGACCACCTTTGCAATTAAATCTATTCCGTCCTCCTCCTCCTTTCTTCTTGTGCTCTTGGAACGCTTCAATTCTCTCCTTGGTCTTATCATGTGTCACAATTTGCTTTCCTGTTCCCTCATTATTGGTTTTGTCTTTCTCCTCCATTTGTTTATTTGTTGTTCCTTCTACTTCATCTTCTTTTGGATAGAGTTCTTGATGCAATACAAAGCACTTTTTCTCATTATGTCCTTACAATTTACAATTCTTGCAATATTTTGGCATGTAATAATAATTGATTTTGATCCACTTCTCTTTGATTTCCCCTGTGTTTTTATTTCTCACTCCAATATTAATTCTTTTAGGGAATTCCCTTAATAAATCAACCTCCAATTTAACCCTTGCACAACTGGGCCTGGTTTTATTCCATGTAGCCATATCTACCTGTAAAGGCTTACCCACAGCAGCTGCTAATGAAAATACTGTCTCTTTTCCAAATAAATTTGGAGGCAATGAAGGAAAAGAGATCCAAGCGATAACAATTGTAGTTTCTTCGTCCGGATCAAACAATGGATCCCACTTCAAAGTACGCATTGGATAATACCAATTTTTGTGGCCAATGTAAAAAACTAGCTTTGATAAAAGATGCACATAATACTCCATACTTGATGCCCTAATCAGAACATATTTGTTTTTCAAATAACCAATCGTACATTCATTCTTGAGTTGGTATTGTTTTGGTAATATCTTTCTCAAGTCTTGTAGATCTGGCCATCCATAAGAAAACTTCCCAATCACATCATATTGCAGATCCTCATTCACAATCATCTGTGACACTTCATCTTCTTCCCAAATTACTCGAGGCTCCCCATGCAAATATGATAAAGGTTTTCTAGCTAAAGGTTGTTTTTTTTGTTGTGGGAGGTTGTAACACAGCAACATAATTCATCCCTCCTATTGATGGTAATGTGGTGGGATTATCGGTGACCTGAACAGCCCCTAGAGGAGGCTGCTCAGTGGCCAAAATGGCCATGGACGGTGGCGGTAGCGGTAGGTTTAGAGAATTTAGTTTTTTTGAGAAAAAACTATTTGACATACCAACGACATTGGCAAAATCTTCCCATAGGCTTTCCCTTATTTTCAAATCAACATTCTTTTCAACTCACTTTAGATAAAAAAAGGTCTTTTCAAGGCTTGTAATGGGGCTGAGTGTAAAGGTATGATCATTTTGCCTTAGTGGATTCTACCTTTATGAAATATGGTCTGAAACTCACTTTTTCTCGTTCTCTTTCACATTCAATCATGTTCACAATCCACCCCATTATTCAACTAAGCATGACTCATTGGATACCCCATTTCTTTTTCTCCTTTCAGACACTTTATTTCACAAACTTTTCTCTTTTTCAATCTTTTTCACCATTTTTTTTATACTTCTTGACTTTCCTTCCTTTTAACCGCACCCCCAACTTAGGCTATTCAACAAACATATACTTCATGAAGGTTATAGATGATGGGACAAAGAGGTCAAAGTTGTCCATGTTTCTTCCAAAGAAAAGGATAGGCTCAAAAGTTGCCAAGCAAGGTTCACACTTCTCACAAGGTGGCCACAATGAGGTATACTATCAATTTGGTTCACTCTTCAAAACGTTTGCTTAAGATCATTTCAATCACTTGCTTTAATCAATCGATTGGACTAACAGGGCAAGTTCTAGATGTCGTCAAGCATAATATTCAAGGCAATCTCACCACACAAGGCAATCAACACAATTATCAAGTAAGACTTAACTCTTTCTAGCTAGCGTAAAATGATCATCACAAGAGATTGACTTGATAACCGGCTAGTCACACCAAGATACTAGGAGTTCACATATGACCTATGTAGCTCAATTTGCCTCATCATAGTCGCACACTCATATTGTTCAATTGAAAGCACTATTCAAGTCATCGATATTGATCAAAACCGATACTTAAATTTGTAAGAGAATAACTCTTCATTCAAACACATCCAAAGGTGGTATTCAGAACAAGTCCCCACTCTACCAAAACATCCAGCATTTTCCTTAATGGAACACAAAAATAACACGAAATAAAGACCGAGATACAATAGCACTGAATGAAAACAATAGGGGTGAAAGGATTCTTCACTATGTAGCCAATCAGCAAGGTTCTATATAGAGCGCCAAATCATTTGGCGTACCGCCTAACGGTAGAGAGCTCGCCAAAATATCCAGAACACTAGATCCCTAGTAGGGAAAAGAAGGCAAATGAAGTTAGGACGGCTAAGAAGCATCGTCGTATCGCTAATAATACTGAACTTATCACCAAATCTTCTAGAACACAAGCCCTTCACGAGTGGTCAAGGGGCGGTGAAAGTCAAATTCGCCGAACCTCATCGGCGGATCACCGAGTGGCTTAGCTGCTTCATAAAATATTCCAAAATGTCAGTCCTTCCATTATGCAAAGAAGGTGAGCCAAATCAGGATCGCCGATCCACTCGACTGCTTGCTGAAATGGCCATGCCTTCGTAAACTCATCTAGAACTACACATTCAACACACATTATTCAAAAACAACTTAATCTTGGGTTGCCTACCAAGAAGCGCCTTATTTAACGTCGTGGCATGACATGAAAATTCTTTGAAGCATCTTCCAAATACACCACTTCAATTACCAAAACCTCATGATATTCACCAAAATAGAGTTTTAGGTATTGTCCATTCACCTTGAAAGTTGGACCATCTTTACCTTCAATTTCAATTGCCCCATTTCTGAACACCCAACTCACCTTGAATGGTCCAGATCAATTTGATTTAAGTTTATTGGGAAAAAGCCTCAAATAAGAATTGTATAGCAACACAAAATCACCGACTCGGAATTCACACTTAAGAATTTTTGGCATCATGCCACTTCTTAATTTTTTCCGTATACAGGGTTGAACTTTCATATGCTTTCATTCAAAATTTCTCCAACTCATGAAGCTAATTCCCTCTCCCTTTCACAGCCTTCTCCCAATTCATATTTAGTGTGTTCAAAGCCCATAGAGCCTTATGCTCAAGCCCAATTGGCAAGTGACATGACTTTCAAAACACTAACTGGTATGGTGAAATACCAATTGGTGTTTTGAATGCAATACGATATGCCCATAGAGCATCATCCAATTTTTGAGACCAATCCGTCCTATTTGCATTCATTGTTTTGGCCAAAATACCTTTAATTTCTTGGCTTGAAACTTCAACTTAGCCGCTTGTTTGTGGATAGTATTGTGTTGCGACTTTATGCTTGACCCCATACTTTCTTAACAATGAGGCAAATACTCGGTATAAAAATGAGATCCTCCATCACTGATTATAGCACGCGGGGTGCAAAATTGTGCAAAAGTATATCGTTTTAAGAATTGCACCACACTCTTGCCCTTATTATTGGGTAATGTTACAGCTTCCACCCATTTGGAAACGTAATCAACCACCACCAAAATATACTTGTTGCCAAAAGAACTCACAAACGGATCCATGAAATCTATACCCCAAACATCAAACAACTCCACTTCTAAGATAGGGTTGAGAGGCAATTCATGCTTTCTTGAGACCTTTCCTTTCTTTTGGCATGGAATGCAGTGTTTCACAAAGTCATGCACGTCTCTGTATAGGGATGGCCAATAGTAACCACTTCGAAGCACTTTTGCTGCTGTTCACACTCCGTTATGATGTCTGCCAATAGGTGAAACACGACACGCATTGAGAATTTCATTAGCTTCCTCTTTCGGTATGCACTGTTGGATTATATGATATGCGCATTATGAAAAGATATGGTTCGTCCCAAAAATATTTCTTTACATCGCACAAGAACAACTTTAGTTGGTAAAAATTCAGATCTTCAGGTACTATTCCACACAATACATAGTTAGCAAGATCAGCATACCAATGGGTGTTGCTTTGGGTCACCCTCATCACTTCTTCATCTGGGAATTCAGTCACAATGTCATGTTCTTTGGACTCGATCATGTTGGTTTCTAACCGCAACAAATAATCTGCCACTTGATTTTCACATCCCTTTATATATTTTACTTCAAAATATAACTCTTGCAACACCAAGACCTACCTAATCAACCTCAGCTTTGCATCTTTCTTTTCCATCAAGTACTGCAGCGGTGCATGATTGGTATGAACTATCAATTTAGTGCCTATCAAATATGCCCTGAACTTTTCGAATGCATATACTACAACAAGTAGTTCTTGTTCAGTGAGAGTGTAGTGATTTCACGTATAAGGACATTTCATCCAATACTAAGTGTCAACAATCGTTAGTTAGTAATATAACCCAACAAAGTGAGTTGGGGTCGAATCTCACAGGGAGTTGTACACATTTGCGAATTAATAGAAAAGCATGAATATGTTCAAGTTAATCATAGGTAAAAGCATTTACAAATAAAAGCATGGTTCAAGTTTGGGGTGACACAAGTGTCAAATAACAGGGGATTTTGGGTTTGAATTATCAACTACAGCAGCAAATAACACGAAGATAACAAGTATAGAGACGAGTTCTTGGGATGTGATAGGATTATGGGCTAAGGTAGATGAGTGGGTGATTGTAATTAATAGTAAATAGCTGTAAATCAGTGAATAAGCTAGACTTTAGTGGGGATGTCTCGAACACTAATAAGCAGCAATTAAGAGCAACCTTCGCTTTAGTCCATTTACTCTCTCAAGCTGAATGTGTGGAAAAGGGTTTAGGATTCACTCTTTCGAGCTAAACCCATGACAACCCAATACCCACAGACCACCAAATCAGAAATCTCAGTTTTAAAACCTCTCTCTCGAGAAAGCCAAAAACATGAAGGTAGAATTGCATTTACAACTCCAACCCTTTAGATTAAACAACAATTACATAATGAAATCACTTTAAAACAATATTTAGACTATCAAATAGCAATACCCAGCAGCTAAATAAACCCATAATCACATAATCACACCCCAAGAATTAGGGTTTTACCTAGACATCATAAAAAGATAGAAATCATTCCCAAATTGTGTTTCCATCAACTAGGTAAGATTAATTTCGTCTTTAAAAAGGACAAGGTTGAAGAATTTCAAATACCCACTTCCAGTTTCTCAAAAATGGAACACTTCAAATCTTCAAAGCTAAAGGAAAATATTGTCTCCAAACTCAGTTCTCAACTCAAAGAACTGATAATTCAATATTATGATAGATAGATGGATACTAAACTAAGAATTTAAAAATTTATTTATAGTCTCCAAAAATGTGTTGCGAAGGACCATTCAGCACAATAAGTTGAGATCGCTGATCCGCCTTTGGTCAATTCCATCGCATTTTTTCTTTGGCCTTCAACATCTTTAAGTTATGTAACTTTGGTCAATCTAGCACTGCATCGTGGAACCATTAGCCAACTCACCGAGTGCTCCTTTCTAACGCTGACTTGATTTTCTCCTTCATGGCTTGGTACGCTAGATCTTTAGGCAAGATCATGGCCACTCGGCGACTCGCCCAATGGGTTAGGTGATCATTAAGCATTCTTTTCTTCATTCTTTCGGTTGCCTTGTTCCTTTTTGCTCATTAGTGCCCATGCTTTGTTCCTCAATCCAAATACCTGAAAATCAAGGATTTACATCAGTTATTGGTCCTAAATATGCATTTGAGGACACTAAATCTATTAAAATAAAGCCCTAAATGAGTCCAAATCGTGGACTCATCATATAGTTATGTAGAGCTCCATTTAGTGACTTGTTGGTGTGATAAATTGGATGAATGATTTTGTTGCGCTTTTGCCCTAACATGGCTCCTTGAGCGGTGCCACTTTCTTCACACATCACCTCAAATGGTTCAGACCAATACGGGCTAATGATTATCGGGGGTAGAGATTAGCTTTTCTTTAAAACACTCAAAAGCTTTTGAGCAAGCATTATCAAAAAGAAACTTCCCCTCTTTCTCCAATAGCTTACACAATGGGTGTGCAAATAGAAATGATTGATGAATTTTCTATAGAACCCTCTATGACCCAAAAAAGTCCCAATACCTTTTATACAAATAGGTGGTGGCAACTTTTCAATAACCTCGATCTTTGCTTTGTCTACCTCCAATCCCTTTTGTGACACCTTGTAACATAGGACTATCCCTTCCTTGACCATGAAATGGCATTCTTCCCAAGATTAGCCAAACATGTTTCAAATGAATCACCTACAACTAAGAAATCACCCCTGAAGATTTCTATTGAGTCTTCCACCATGTCAGTGAAAATAGAAAGTATACACCATTGGAATGTTGCTTGAGCATTGCACAATCAAAACGACATCCTTTTGAAGGTAAAAGTCCCATGGGGACATGTAAAAGTCATTTTCTCTTAGTCTTTCGGTGAAATAGAGATTTGGTTGTACCCAAAGTAGCCATCCAAGAAACAATACCATCAACGTCCCGCAAGTCTATCGAGTATTTGATCCATTAACAACATTGGAAAATGATCTTTCTCGCTTCAAAAATTTAGCTTCTGGTAGTCCATGCACACTATCCATCCGCTGACTGGCCTCATGGTACAAGTTCTCCTTTCTCATTCGGGATCACCGTGATGCCTCATTTCTTAGGCACACGTTGTACGGGACTTACCCATTTGCTATCCGCAATAGGGTACACCACACCTGCGTCAAGACATTTAATGATTTCTTTTCTCACCACCTCTTGCGTAGGTGGGTATAGTCTTCTTTGATGCTTAACACCTGGTTTACATTTACTATCCAATTGGATGTTGTGAGTGCAAATTCTAGGTGGAATACCTATAATATTAGCAATTGTCCATCCTATTCCCTTGATGTAACGTTTCAACACCTCAAAAAGAAATTTCACTTGCCACTCAAGCAAGTCCGCTGCAATGATAACGGGAAAGGTATTATTCGCCTCCAAGAATACATATCGAAGATGAGCAGGGAGCACTTTCAACTCAAGCCTTGGAGGTTCCTCTATGGAAGGTTTAGCGGGAGGACTCTCCCGATTCTTTAGATCAATGTCTAGCTTCAATGGGTTTCTTGAGCACGCACCTAGTCCCGATAGAGCAGCTTCCACTTCATCATACCCTTCAACTTCGGTCTCATTATAATTTGAAAGAATAGCCTCAAGAGGTTCACCCATACACATCATTTCACTCAAACTAGTCACTGTTTCATCAATCACATCAATCGTTAAAACTACATGAATGTTACTAGGTTGCTTCATTGATTTGCACACATTAAAGATGATCTCCTCTTCATTTACCTAGAACTTTAACTCACTACTTTCAATATCCACTAAAGTTCTTCCGATTGCCAAAAATGGTCTAGCCTAAATTATACGAACTTCTGCATCAATTTCACAATCTTGAATAACAAAATCATCCAGAAAGATAAATCGATCAACTTTCACCAATATGCCATAAAGTATCCCAACGGGGTGTTTGATAGATCGGTCTGCCATAAGAAGACTCATTGTTGCGTATTTTACTTCACCCATCCCAAGTTGTCTGAAGATTGCATATGGCCTCAAGTTTATACTTGCCCACAAATCACATAAAAATTTTCAAACTGAAGCATACAAATAGTACATGGGATAGTGAATGCCCCCAAATCCTCATTCTTTGTAATCACATCGCTAGTCATAATGGCACTACAATTATGAGAAAATTCAATTGTTTCGAAGTCCATGCTTCTCTTCTTAGTGAGCAGATCCTTCATGAATTTTGCATATCCCAGCATCTCCAATAATGCTTCCACTAAAGAAAGGTTTATGGAAAGTGTCTTGAACACATATAGGAATTTCTTAAACTTGTCATCTTCATTTTTCTTTTTGAGATGTTGAGGGAATGGGGGATTTCTTTTGGGAAGAGGTTGCACTATCTTGTGTAATACCCCGTAGCTTATTAGGTTAACTAGGTCTTAGTGAGAAGTCAACAAGTCAAGGGCAAGAGGAAAGAGACAAGGGAAAGGGTCCAAGGCTGCCCCATCTTCCCAAGGTACTATCCATGACAACGTGAGACTTCATGGATCATGGTGGCCACCACACCCCGTGGTGCCACCCGTGGTGGTAAGGTAGTAGGCCCCCAAGGCTGCCCCAAGTTGGCCTCCTCCACACGAGCCGCTTCACAGCTCGTGAAGGCTTAGCCGGCTTGTGGGAGTGGCGGTGGTATTTCCTTGGATTTTTGGGATTTTGGGGTGGATTGGCTTAGCCAATGGTCAAGGGACCAACGGCACCAGAAAGGGCCGTGTGTTCCTTGATGGTCCGTGGTGGCCCACGTGGTACCTGGGTAGCTCACTTAAGGTTGAGGACTAAGTAGTCTTTTTCGGTTATAATCCAATTAAAGTGAGGTCATTTTTCCTCAGTATAGGACTACTATATAAGTCTTTTTAACTATAAAACTCTCCCAATTAAGTCATATTTTCCAAAACCAAAATCAATTCCCCAAAGTTCATCCTCTGTTCTCTCTCTAGAAAACTTGAGGAAGAAGAAGAAGAAGAAGGAGATTCAAGCTAGGGTTTGAAGAGTAAGTTTTACAAATCAATTTCATTGGGCTTTGTGATTAAGGTATGGTAGTATTCATCCATGGACTCCTCTCAAAATCTCCAATTTCAAAAGATAGAAATCCCCAATTGTTAGGGTTTCATTCCAAAGTCATGGGTTGCTTTCAAACTTGATTTTAATGATTGAATTGAGTTATATTAAGCA
Source organism: Solanum pinnatisectum (assembly GCA_035578085.1). Classification (NCBI taxonomy): domain Eukaryota; kingdom Viridiplantae; phylum Streptophyta; class Magnoliopsida; order Solanales; family Solanaceae; genus Solanum; species Solanum pinnatisectum. The sequence goes on along the minus strand of JAWPEI010000090.1, from coordinate 180,511 downwards.
TGAATTGATGTTTTGCTATGAGTTTTGTGATGTATCCCAAGAACCCATAAGATTCCTATATTTCTCAAAGTTGATGATATGACGTGGGTCTTTGTTGATGAAAGAAGAATTATATGAATTAATGCATGAGGTGATAGAATCACAGGAATTATAATGATATCCATGTCTAATGCTTAAATTCTAGATGTGTTGATTGAAAGTAAGTTTTGAACCTCAAGGAGGTAAAGTATTAGATTATGCATTTTCTATGAAATTTATGCAATCGTCTTAATGATGCTTTGAGAGTATAGTATCCATGATTATGATGATGTTGTTGTGTTGACTGAAAGGAAATTCTCATAAACATATAATGAACATGATGTGAAAGGTTTTCTCACGTAATGAAGATTCTAAGGCTATAAGGCTTTCTCGCCTAATTGAATGAAAGGCTAAAGAGCCATCATATAGAGATCATGGATGGTGATAATTGCTCTCACATAGTCTAAAGAGTTAAGTTAATGATGTACCTTGAATTGGTAGGCCAAGGGCACCCTTTCATGAGTAACTAAAACGATCTATTCTAATGATCTAACTTGAATCGGTAGGCCAAGAGAACCCTTTCATGAGTAATTATGTTAATAAAGAATTAACTACTCTCTAGGAATTTAATGCATAGCACCGAGGGGATATTGTTTGAGATGGGAGCTTTCCAGTAGTAAGGCTAGGTTGCTAGTAGCATCTCCTTATCCCATAAACTATGTGCCCCTGTAGGATATTTAGCTAGTGGATCCACCTAAGCTACGAGTTACCGATTCTACATTAGGCAAGTAGACCAACCCTTTTCGGTGTGGGAGTCACCAGATTCCATGTTAAAGCCACATGGTCTCATGTAGGTTAAGGCTTATTTCCCACAATAAGGAGAAGTTTAATAATGATTTAAGGCATGCTTCAAGAAGTATCCCGTAAGTGTTTAATGGTTTTAAATAGTATGCTAGCTTGCATTGAAGATGATGTTTTGACTTAGGTTTTCCAACAATCTCTAAGATGATGTTTAAACTTGGTAAATTGCATTCTTTGAAATGAAATGTCCCTTTTAGCATGTTTCAAGTGTTTTTATGCATGACTATCATGCTTAGTGCATCTTTGTACTAATGCCTACTTTTCCCTACATTTTTTCCAAGTGTAGGGTCCGACAGTAGAGGTGATCATACTTGTGGCTAGAGCTTGGATTTGATTGTTCTCGAGCTTGGTGAGTCCTCATGGTTCGAGGATGGATTTCCTATGTTTAGTTTCTTTCATATACTTTCCCTTTTGGACATGTTGTAAGGGCTAGGCCCTATTTCATTACTATTGTAATAGATGGCTATGATGAGACAAAGTGTCTAAACTTCCACTTTCTTTTATAAAAAACTATTTGAGACTTGAAATGTGTTTTACTCTTATTGTTCTATTGCTTATTTTATGAGGAATAAGTGGTTTGTATGGAGTCTTTCGGGTTTCTATACACCATGTTACATCTAGGGGGTACCCCTGGGTCATGACTTCTTTAGAGCCGATGTAACATTTTCTTTAACTTTTTGCAACTCTTCGGTGGGGCTTTGCTTAGGACTCTCTTCCTCCTCTTTGAGCATATCATTTTTCAGTGCTTGAACGGGCCTCTCTTCCTCAACGATGTCTTTTTCTTCTTCATAAGCATTTGTCCCATTATTAACCTACACATTACCAACTGCTATCTTTCCACTTCGAGTCACAACTGCCAAATCTTTGTCGTTATCAACCCTCGAATTTGTTGCACACTCAACTTCACTCCTTTCAAATACCTTGGGTTCTAATTGTGCTTAAAGATGTCTCATATGACCCTCAAGTTGTTTGATTGCATCCGCGTGAGAATTTATCATATTATTTAATGATGAGAATCAACTTTCATCTCCCTAAGCATGTCATCAGATCCTTTAACCTTATCTAGGATACGGGACAACAGTTCATACACTCGTAGGTTGCCTGAACTACCTTTAGGTTTTAGGCTATCACTTGATTGCGTGTGGTATTCTTCATAACTATCTTCTATCTTCCAAGGGTCATTTTGTTCATTCCAATATTAATTGTATCGTCTCTTCTATTCTTCATTGTGCGAGTTCCAACCTTGATTCCCACCCGACTTTAAATAGCTTGAATGAGAACCCTCCTAAAGTCTAAACACTATTTTTACTTTTTGTGTTCACCAATGCTTTTTAGCACTTGTTTTCTCAACAACTCCATTTGGGATATCATTTTGCTAATATTGTCATCCCACTCTTTTTCCTTGTCAAGCTACTCTTTTGTCATCCTAAAAATTATGGGAGACACTTTGTCCTCTTGAGTATACCACGCCCGATTTATCTTTGTCATTTCATCAAGAAGAGATGAGGCTACCTCAAATGGTTGTAACATTATCCCTCCTTGGGAAAACTGGCTGGCTACTCATTTTTTCACTGAGTCTACCCTTCGGTAAAAATATTGAAGGATCACCTTACCCACAAGTCCATGAGTAGGACAATGCAGTAATAACTTTTGAAATCTCAACAAAGTTTCAAGAATCAGTTCCCCTTCTACTCACTTGAAGTTCTTGAAGTTGTCATGCAATTTCATCATTTTAGAGGGTGGAAATAATCTTATGTAGAATGCCTCAGTAAGCTCTTCCCATGACGTAATGGAGTACCTCGGTGGACCTACTAACCACTTGGTTGCTTCCCCCCATCAAAGATAAATGGAAAAACAGAGCTGAATTGATTCTTGTGAAATATTCTTGAGTGAGAATCCACAAAGTTTCGGATATGGTCATGGGGATTCTCATGATCCAGCCCTCCAAATACACACTTAGCTTGCAAGATTTGCAACAACGTACTTGTTACATGGAACTCAGCATGACCCACACCGGAGGTAGGCGAATAGCACTTACACTCCCTAATTGAGCTTCATTGGCATGAATAAAGTCACCAACATCATCTTGGTGACAAAGTTGGTTCATGGAGCTTTCATTTGCACTCATCTTGTCACATGATCACAAACAAATCACAACACAAGGCAAGTTGATTCAAATACAACACAAAAAAATCACAATTCAAACTTCAATAAGAAAATTCTAAACACCACTCCTCGACAGCGACGCTACTTAGATAAATGATCAACTACACCTCATCCAATACTAGGTGTAGACGATCGTCATCTAGTATAAATTCCAACTAATGAGTTGAGGTCGAACCCACAAGGAGCGGTACAAGTTCGAATTCAACTATGAAGTTATTAAAATAGTCTAATTGGTTATCGGAATAAAAATTATCAAATTTAATTAAATAAGTAAAAGGGGTGACACGAATGTCAGATAGGGGATGTCAACTAACAACTAAAGCAAATACAATTAATAGGGGAGTAATCAAGTAACTAAGGGGTACTTGGGGGTGTGACCGAATAATTGTAAATTTTGCTAAATGGGTGATCGTTAATTACGAAAATTAGCTAAATCTTTGTGGGTTGGCTAGACTTTAGATGCAATAGCTTTCTCTCAAACAACTATTATGATTCAAATGAGTTATCTAGATACTCGACAATCTTAAAACTATAAACAACCCAATACCTCACTATATCAACTCTCTCGAGCTAGATAGGTAGAATCAAGTATAGAATTCACTCTCTCAAGCTGAACCCACAACAGTCCAATCACTACAAATGTTGTTTTTTAGCATTGACTGCACATCTCTTCCTCAAGCAAGCATAAAGTACTAAATTAGAATTGCAATCTTCACTACAATTAATAAATTAAACCTCAGATATAAATCAAACCCACTTAAAAACAACACTAAAATCAACAATCCCTAACACCCATCAGCTAAATTAGACAATTAGTCATATAATCACACCCCCAAGAATTGGGGTTTTTAGCTGCACTTTATGAGAAGCAAGAAATCGATACCAATTACCTTCTTTATAGTTGGTTATTAATCTCCAAATCCATACAATGATACAATGTAGCTTCAATTCTAAAACCCAATTCAAAATTTACTCAAAAAGTGCTTCAAAACTAAGCAAGAACAATGTTTTCGTTCAAGGTATTAGTGTACACAGGATCTATTCATAAAAATCCATTTATCCTTTCTTAGATTTTGGCCTCTAGGGTCAATCAACTGTATAAGTTGAGTGTCACTGAGCTAGTCGACGACACGCCAAACGCTCCATTTCATCACCTTTTTACCTTGTGTTATCACCATTTAAATGCTGAAAACTTGGCCGATTGAGGTCGGGATGCCGACCTAATCAGTGATGCGCCATTATGTCCTTGTTATTCGCCGTTTCGCTTGTGCATTTACCGACCATTCTGTAATATTAGGCGATATAAGTCTCCTTCACCAAACCATTCGGTGGTTCACCAAAAGGTATTTTACCTTACTCAATTTATCTTCGTTAAGGGTTGGTACACTATGACTTTAGGCGAGCAAAGGGATTACTCAGCGAGTCGCCAAGCGTCTTCGGTGGTCATCAACTTTACATTTCTTCTTTCTTCTGTCCATTGATGTCCCTGCTTTGCTCTTTTGCCTTTTTCTCTGCACATTAGCATTGAAAAGAATAGTGTAGGTCATAAATTTGGCATTGAGGAGAATAAAACTATAAGAACAAAGTCTAAAATGAATCAAAATCTCAGACTCATTGAGGCACGGACAAAAGGGTCAAAAGGCTTTTAACTATTTTAAATTCAATACCTCTCTTTATTTTGAACTTTTCGACTTATGCGCTCTGATAATAAAATTTTAGATCGTAGCTTTTACTTAGGTTTTCATTGGTGTCTTCGTGTGATCGGAATTTTTCTCATTTCTCCCCTTTGTCTTTCTTCCTTGGCGTTCTTTGTCTTCACTTGAGGTTGGTTCTCTGAATTAGCTTTTCATAATTTTTACTGAGCATGCTTATGAGCAGTGAATGGATTTATTGTATGCCTCGATTGTATGCCTAATCACTCATTAAATGCTATTTTGTAATCGAGCATGTTAGATATTTTTTTAGCCAAAATTAGTTGATTTTGAATGTGAATTGCTTAAATTGTGGTTGTTGCATATTGGTTTTGCGAGGGTGAAGTTCGAGTAACCCGAATTCCACCAAACAACTTAAATTTTCCCAATAATGGATTGGATGTCATCACTCATAAGGGAAAGATCATTGTTTGGTTGAATTTAGAGCGATTGGGGGAAGTCTGAGTACCCCAGCTTGAATTTGCATAATGGGTAGGCTTCAATTGCATATAATGGGGTGTGAAATTGTTTGTTGGGGGCTGCTAGTTGAATTTTTGAAATTAGGTTGGAAATATGGAACGTTAGGCTATTTGGTAAGCTTAGTCGAGCTCACTGAATGACTTAGTGGTTCGTCGAAGAACCCCTCAATCGCCTACTTGACATGAATTATTCCTGAATTGTTCTATGACTTTCAGTGATATACATATGCTCGCCAAGTTGGCTCAGTGACTTGCTGAATAACCTTAACCTCGCCTTCTTAAATTCAAATTTTTGTTAAATTATCTCACTACACCAAATGATACTTTTAGCGACAATTAATTTTCCTTTTAGTGGCAATAAATATTGCCACAAAAACATTTACCGGCATTTGATCTATTGCCATTGCATCCATTGTCGCTAATACCTTTAGCAACATTTATTTTGAGTTCCATTAAAGACCTTTATTATTGCCACTAAAAGTAAATACTTCTAGCGGCATTTATATAGTGCCAATTGTTATTGCCAGTAAAATCACCTCTAAAATGTGATATCAAATATATTTTGAGGCTTTTGTTATCGCTGGCAAAGATGCAATAAACAACATGTTTAACCACACTTTTATAGCATCAAAAATAAAAAAAAATGAGAACATATTCTTTTTTTGGTAACTAAACTTTTTATTAATCACCCAAGAGAATATATTACAAAATAGTTGCCTGTAATAACTCTACTGGCTAGATTGTGACAAGAAACTCAAAGAAAACACAATTAATAGATTGCTAAGGGAACATATTAAAAGATGTCGTTCTGCTCTAATCCTATAACACTTGGACATGTTTTTACGTTGCAGATATAAACCACTTCTTTGGCAAAGTCTTCCAACTTTTTGGGCTATTTGTCAAATATCTTTGATTTCTCGCAAAAAAATCAGCAAAGATCATTTTGATGCAACTGGATGAATAGCTCCCTATTCAATACCATGAGAAATTCAACTTTGTTGATAACCACGATCCAAAGAGCCTTCTTCCAAGAAACTCTAGCTATCAATAATAGAGAGCCTACAAGCAAAAAATGTATATATTAAATGCTGACAACAAAAGAAGTAGAATTTCATTCCAACTCCTGGTACATTGTAGTCTAACACTTGAAACAATCACACAAAGAAAATTATTTCCATCATGGACTCTCATCATTCATCCTTTATTGAATTTCTCAAGGATTTGGGATAATTTACATCCCCTTCTTCTACTTGCTTTATGAGATTAAGAAAAAAAAAACAAGAGTTTCTTAAGTCCAAAAAGTAGGTAGAATAATCAATATAACACAACATAAGGATGACAACGCTCCAACCAAACATTCAACAATGATCAAGAGGTTATTTATAATCTTATAAAAGACTTTTCACATAAATATGAAGACATGCTTTATCATAAAATCAAAATAGATTTCTCTCCATGAATATAAAATATATGAGCCCTAACCTACATGTAAAGAGTTCAAGTCCTAACACATATATGACATTGAGTTTGTATCTTGAATATTAATCAACTACATCCTTAAAATACATTTCATTAACATATAAATTCAATTCAAGTACATCTATTGGTTAGCAAATATACAATTCTTTGGGTATATTAGGTAAATGTTTTATATTATTGTACATTTGTACTGTAGCACATAACACTTCCCAGTTCACAAGGTCTAAGATACCTGCAATTGCTTTTTTTACACTGTAACTACATCCATCATAGATCTTAATTCTTGCGGCTAAGATTAGCACACATGCAATCACTTTTAAGCCTTGAGAAAGTGCATATGCAACTTAATCACCCACAAACTGTAATAGAAGTAGTGCAAGTTCTTAGAAGAATAGAATAACTAGAAAGCAACAACCAAAAAAAAGTGTTATCTTTATGGTGAAGCCCAACAATTTAACATAATTAGTGTGCCTTGGACAATCAACATGAGAATAGTTTCCTTCATTAGCCCAGAAAGTTTGTTTAGTACGAATACGATGGAATACCTTGCGAACACTGACTTCACCAAAATGTAACTGGAGTGACAAAAATGAGGTTGTTGCACTATCAACTTTACTATGATTCTTTGAATACTCAATCAATGGTCCATTAATGAAAGTAGTGAGTGCCGTATCAACATTGCTCCAACCAGGAGACCACGCTCGAGCAAGAAGTGGTTGCTTCCTTTCTCTAATTCACTCTCAGACACCACAAAGTTATTTGAAGGGCATCTCGATGCATCACCTGGAAACTCCAGGAAACAAACAGTAGAGTACTTAGTCAACAAAAATCAGAAAAATTGTGGTAGGGAAATGCATTGATATATTTCTAGGAATTCTATCGGATTCTTAGCTACATACATTAGTGGAACAAAATAGTGGATGTGCATATAACACGATCGTGAATAATATACAAGGCACACAAATGACAAACCAGAAATTATCCTTTTAGGTGGAAGAAGTGGACAAGATCATCAGGCATGGAAAGAAATCTTTCCCAAAAATCAGAAAATGGATGACCTTTATCATCGACAACTTCCCATGGTTCATATAGCAAATCAACATTGAAAGAACACACAGATACACCTTTAGTTGATAAGGTTTCCTTTGCACGATCATTCCTTACAAGTGATATTGGATCTAAAGCAAAAGAGATAGTGTATTGGTTAGAATCACTAGATAAATTCAATTGTTATGGAATACAATACTTTGTTTATAAACCTTTTGATATAACAAGCACATATAATCAAGTATTTCAGGTGTGAAATTACAAATTATACAAAAACATATAAAAAGTGATATGCTTATTGTCCGCTTCAATACAAGCCGATTCAATTATCCCACACATTATAAGTAACTTAGCATTGTTCTTTCCATAAATTGATAATTAAATGGATCAACAAGAAAAATATTAAAATTAGTATTCACATACTACAATCAATCAATCAATCAATTACATCTCAATATGAAGCTAGCCAACCAGTCATCTATCATCTATATAAATTAAAAATACAAATAAGCAGAGAACATAAATTTCAAACTCACATACAATATGAAAGAAACTCCAAATTACAATTAGAAGAACAAAATCAACGAATCGGGAAGAAGACATTAGATTAGTATATTTGTATGCGAAAACTTGAAGAAATAAAACTTTTACCATTATCATGCCATAGATCTATCAAAACTAGAAATCAACCCTTTTCTACAGCTTAGATCTACAATCATGAACTTTTATATCTTAGATCACCATCAAAAATATGAAATTGGGAAAATTTGAGAGTGGAAAAGGAGTTTGATACAAGAAATTGAGATAACGAGACAGATGGTCTGAGAAAATATTGTGGCTCTAATGATGGTGAATGTGGTGTCTCCAAGGATGGTGAATACGATGGCTCCAATGGTGGTGTCTATGGTGGCTCCGTTGGCAGTGTCTATGGTGGCTTCTTTGGCACTGTCTACATTGGCTTTGATGTCAGTGGAAGAGAAAGGGGAGGCTGATGATATGTGGTGGTTCTCACAACTTAGGATTAATTAATTAAGTTTTTTGAACAAATAAGTAAAATGTCAAATGATTTTAATTATTGAATTTTAGCGGTCGAAGTCTTTTATTACCACTGAAATTAGGATTTTTTGCGACTAATGTGTAATTGCCGCTATATCTCATTCCAAAGAATAAATTACTGGCAATTATCTTAATGCAGCTAAATAATTGCCACTAAAAGTACTTTTTGGTGTAGTGTCTTTGATTTTCGACGAGTTACCTTTGCTTCGCCGATAAAGTTTGGCGACTTGCCAAATGACCTGTGGCCTCGTCATTTTGTGCTGAATTGTTAATTTTTTGTTCTGTTACTTTTGGTGAGCCCTCTAATTCTTGCCGAATGATCTTAACGACTCATCGAGTTGAGTGGCTAGTAGTTTTGCAACTTTTTTAAAATTAATATTTTGTTAACCCTTTGCAACAACATGTATTTCGTTGGTGTGTTTACACAGATATAGCTAGATGAAAGCTTCCAGTAAAAGGTCGTTAACCCCAAAAAAAGGAAAAAGGGGTAGTTATTGCATCGGAGGTCAAACCTCCCGGTGTTTCTAGAACTAAATCTCCCTCCACTAATGTTAAGGGAAAAAGGAAGAAGAAAGTGGTGGAGAGTTCTAGTTCGCAGTTCGGCTCATCAGACATCATGGGCATTTATTCTACTTACCTTACCACATGAGAGTCTTAGAGGGAGGAGGATGCGGGGTCCAAGACCCATATTCACACACCAGCTACAGAGGGGAGTTACTCAAATGAAAATGCTTAGAGTTGAGGTCTAAGGAAATTCATGATCCAGCACAACTTTCTGCAATCTCGACACCTTCATCACCTCCAGCTCAGGCAGTAGTAATTGCTAATTTTAAGGGAAAAGAGAAGAATAAAGTGGTGGAGAGTTCTTGTTCGCTGGCCAGCTCATTAGACATCATGGGCATTAATTCTACTCACCTCACTAGTCTGAGAGGGAGAAAGATACGGGGTCCAAGACACCTATTCACACATCAGCTACAAAGGGGAGTTGCTCAAACAAAATCACTCAGAGTTGCGGTCTAGGAATATTCATGATCGATCATGGCTTCCAGCACTCCCGACACCTCCATCACCTCCAGCTTCGACAACAGTAAAGGTACCCCAAGTGCGTCCAGCTCCAGCACCTCCTCCTCGTTATATAACAGACTAAAGGCTGCTAGTTTTGAGGACCATTCTATAGGAGAAGAGGATGTCCATAGACAGTGTAGTGTAAAAATATCCAGTGATGAGGGAGACGCTCTGCTTTCACAAGTTTCAAAGGTTTACTCAGCCTCGGGGCCCATATGTTCCATCATGGGTTCGAGAATTTTATGCAGATTACGTAGAGTTGATCCCGAAAGGAAGAAGAAAGTAGGGTCAATAGCACTGGTGGATTACATAGAGGTGCAAAGCAAGAAGGTGTTGTGCAGCAAAAGTGACATATATGACTTATTAGACTGAACCACATGCACAACTGATATGCTAACGGACAGAATCAAGACCAAGACTCTTGATGATTTGAAGGGGTGGTTGGCCCTATTGTTAGTGACATCACACCTCCCTGGCTAGACACGGGAGTTCTGATTGAAAAGAAAGATCTGAGTGTTGTAGCCCGATACTGGTCAGGGTTCATCTCTAGCTCTCTAATGCATTCACAGAATGAGTCGATCATCCGACATCCAAATACTCCATTGCTAGGGTATATTATTGATAAAGAGTGGCTAAATCTCATATCTATAATTTCACAAGTGATGATTATGAGGGAAAAGCAGAACCAAACTTCTTTACCATTTGCAGTGTATATTACAAATTTGTGTGACCAAGCCAGTGTGCCATTCATGGAAAAGACTAATATTGAGGTGACTCCCACCTTATCTACTGGCATCCGGAAGATCGAGGCTGAGTACACAAAGGATGAGGCTAAGCACAGGAAGGCAACACCGATAGACACTTCTGTGGTGATTGATGTTGAGGCCATAGAGGCAGATTCTCCTCAGTCTGCGCCAGTAGATAAACCAACATGTATTTGTGTTTCTTCTTCATCTACTGCTCCTACTGCTACATCTACATCTCGTCCTCCATTAACCTAGGCCATTCTTCATTAGATAGGAAACCTTGCCTATTCAACCAATGTGCGAGATCCTAGGGTCGAGGCCGCTACCCTAGGTATGATAGAGAGAGTTATAACTTCTACTTTAGCTCCCATTCAGAAGGAGATGAGGGGACAACATGAGCTGATCATGACCCATGGCCTTGCATTGGATGCTCTCACCATTCACGTTGAGGCTTATCAGTAGGGCGGTAGCTAGTCAGATGATTTGATAGCCTTGAAGGCTGATATTGTTGGGTTGTGGCATGATGTGGACGAGTTGAAGTCCATCGACATCTCAATGCTATGGGGCAGTGTAGAGATTCTCTAAGGCCTAGTTCAGATATGCCAGCTACTTCTGAGATCCCTCCAGCTACTATGATCAAAGATGCTTCTATAGCTGATGATGGTGATGAGTTAAATATGCCCGAGATTGATGAGGAAGAGTTAGAAGAGCCTGAGGATGCGATGTACGAAGACTTGGAGGACCTTGAGGGTGATATGGTCCAGATGGTCCTTGTGCGACACATCGATGATAGGTTCCAATGGGTCTCAGTGTACGGAGGAGGTTGTTGTGCAGCCATCCAGTGTTGGGGGAGAGTCAGGCAATGATACGCTGATTGAGGCTAGCCCAGCTATATAAAGTTCACCTTAAACTTAGCCTGACATGGAGATCTTTACTCTCCTGCTTTTTTATCTACTTTTGATACATTTTTTTTCTCGTTCACATTGAGGACACAGTTTATTTATTTTGGTGGGGTGAGCGTATTTTAAAACCTAACCTCTTGATTGTATTTTGTTTTGTTTTGGATACTTTGACATTTTGTTATGTTTTGTTTTTGTTGTGTTTTCTAAATAGTTTCTCTTCTTGGAATGTGAATGAATGTGGGTTTATCTCATTGATCTCTCTCTCCTAATTTCTTTATTTTTGAATATTGTTGATGTTCTCTTGTACATTGTAGTGTCAGTTGTGACCAATACCGATGACTTGCATAGTGATTTTGATGAACAATATGTTGTACAAGTCCAATGAGGAAATTTGAGTCGCATAAGTCCCATGTGACCCTTTAGAATCTCATTATGACTAGCCGAATTGTAAAGGTAAATTTCTGCGATGACCATTTTATGCGAGCATTTCTTGTAGAGTCATGATCGATGATTGTGTTGAATGCCTTGTGTGGTGAGGTTTACTTGAAATATGTGCATGGTGATATCTAGAACTTGCCCCGTGATCAAATTGACTACTTTGGTGAATGATTGAAATTATCTTAGGCATTAATTCTTTAGAGTGAACTGAATTTCTATACCATTTGTATGACCACCTTGGGAGTGTGTGAACCTAGCTTGGCACCATTTGAGCCTAACCTTTTCTTTGGATGAAACATGAACACCAATGGCCTTGTCCTCCCTACCTAAAACCTCCGTGAAGTATTAGTATGTTTGAATAGCCATCTTAGGCCAAAATCCTAAGTTGGGGATATGGTAAGAATGAGGAAAGAAATCGAGCATGAAGTTCGTGAAATCCATCCTTGGAAGATTGTGTTGAATAATAATATGGAATCCCTAAAAGAAGAGAAATAAAAGCAACAAAAGAAAAGAAATGAAAAATTTGTATTAGTTGTGCATTGTGGAAATAAAAGGGGTGTCCGATGAACTATACCAAAAGTTTTGTGTCCTTTGAATATGCAAAGGATGGGTTGTGAAGATGAAAAGAACAAATGAAAAGGGAAACAAGTGAAATTTGAGTCATGCTTCATGAATGTAGAAGTCACTCAGCCAAAATGATCATACCTTTACCCTCAGCCCAATTACAATCCTGGAAAGAGCTTTTTGATCTTGCATGAGCAGACTGCTGCATTGGGTGGAAAATACGGGCAAGCATATGGGTAAAATTGTGCATGTTTTTCTGATTGAGAGTGTGAGAGTTGATTTTAGTTCCTTAAAATTTAAATCTTTGATTGGCTTCGCAATAACATGAAATCATTCTTGATGTGAGAGCATTCAAGTACTCTTGTTGAGAATGAATTTGCATTTTAAGTGATTGTGAGCTTGAACTCTATTTGATGATGGCTAGTCATAGTTTCAAACTTCTAGTGCAGAATTAAACATTGCATGTGTAGATTGAACCTTCTGTGCATTCATGTTGAGTCTCAAGTAGCACTATTTGGAGACATCCCTGTTGGCCTGATTGATCTTGAGTTTTACTTAAGGACAAGCAAAAGTTTATGTTGGGGTGTTGATGAGTCTGAAATTTCGACTCATTTAGGGCGTATTATTCAATTATTTTGTGTCCTCAATGCCTATTTAATGCTCATAAACTGATGTTAATTTTTAATATGCAACACTGAAGGCTTAAGAGTAAGGCAAGGACATCATGATGAAAAAAGGAGTGAAAAAGTTGAAAAGGCCGAAGAGAAGAGAACATGGAGCCACTCGACGAATCAACGGGAGGGCCTCCATCTCGCCTAAAGTTACAATGAAGTAGCCAATGCATCTAACGAACTTGGCGAGCAAACCGGTGATTCGGCAACACGCCGAATAGCGATCAAGCTCACATAAAGTTCGAGAACAATTTGATGGAGGAGCCAAGCCAAAAGGTGAGAAGAAGAGCAACTTGGCGCATCCCCGAATGGGTTGGCGATCCCGACTTACTTCACCGAATTGTCTCCGTGTTGAGTCTTTGGGAACTTGTAAATTCAATTTTCAAAAGAACAAAAGGTGTTCCCAAACTGTCTACTTCTTGGTTTTTGAGAGTCTTTGAATTTTTAAAAATTGTTTCATATTCTTAGTAGATTATGAGATTTAGATTTGGATATCATAAGATTTATCTTCAATATCAACATTTAGAGACTATAGATCGTTAGCAAATCAGATGGAAAACATTGTTGGTAAAGATTTCTTGCTTTTCACTATGCTTAGCTAAAGCCCCATACCTTAGGGGTGGGATCATGGAGTCTAATTTCACGACCCAGAGGTACCTCGTAGATGTAAGATGGTGTACAAGACCCCGAGAGGCCTCATATAAGCCACTTAGATTTCATAGTCAAGATAATAGAAAATCGATGAGATTTAAAAATATTTCAACGTAACAAAATTTGTTAATTGCGATGCAGAAGTCCAAAACACTTGTTTCAAAAACCATATAATACATTAGAATCTTGAGTCATAGCCCGTAAATTAGTGTTCAAAACTCAAATGAAAAGAACATAAGAAAAGTAGTGGCCAGATCCTCAGATGAATGAGGACTCAACAAGACTTTAACTCTTCCTTTACTATAGATCCTAGGCACGAGGATGAGAATCAGGAACACCAGACCCTACATTTGGATAAGAAATGTAGGCAAGAGTATGCGTTACTACAAAAATGTACTAAATATGATACCTTGCATAAACATAACATAATGTTAGATAACATAAGTCATGAAACATAAGCAATGCACATAATAGATCATCTCAACATATAAAGAGTACTTCTTGAAATAACCTTAATTCACCCTTAGTCAAGACAGGGGTAACCTCCTTTAGTCTTACTTATCATGGAAGACAAACTCAAACAACAATCCAAGTCCAGAACCTACATAACATATCATAGCTTATCTTTAAAGGACATGGGGAATCGCCTCTTGCCTTCTTATAAAGGATCATGGGTAGTTGCCTCTTGCCCTTTCACTTTAAGATCATGGGTAATTGCCTTTTGTCCTCTTGCTTAGGATCATGGTTAATCTCCTCTAGTCCAACATCATGTGACATGGGTATTCGCCTCATGTCTTTCTATCATATGACATAGGTAATTGCCTCTTGTCTTTTACAAAGAGGTCATGGGCAATCGCCTCTATCGTCATCATTTCACAGTTCCTTAATGTAGATTCATTTTAAGTGAGAAATCCTTTTAACCAAGAATCATTCATGTGAGAAAGACTTTCACATTCATACATAAGAAATCATGTGGGAAAATCCCTTCCACAACAATTACATCAATAATAAACAATTAATTACATATGCTTCACTCTCAAAGCAATTCTTATCATAAGTCATCACATTTGGGGGACTAATTACTAATTTGTGCAGGCGATCTGGAGTTCCAGAGGAGAGTGTGGACTACATGTCACCTCTATTCACCACACCCCTAGATGTCACTAAGACAAAGGGGCCGGAGAATATGCATGGACCCACCCTCACTACAGCAGAGCGCAACAAGAGGGATGATCTGATTACTACACACATGTTTGGACTCAAAATGGTACACCATCGAAATGGATGCCGAGCTTCAACTCAAGAGAAGTTGGACGAAATTGGAATGAAGTACCCCCTGAATGAACATGCTGAGGCATTACTGAGACTCGAACGTGCATTTATGGAGCTCTATAGGATGATGTTCCAACTGATGAATACTAGAGGTGAACCATGTCGAATAGTGAATCCGATTCTAATGCAGAGGAGGGTGACCTTTTGGCTATTGAGGGCATCGATGGTGATTCTGACATGGATGAATGATTAGGGAAGTACACACACTCTACTTTGTTTTTGTTTTGATAAATGTCACACTGGGACTGGGATAGTGTTTCCTATTTAAGTGTGGTGTGGGAGTACTATATCTGTGTAAATAATTTTGTTTTGTTTTTTCTATTTTGTTTTGGGTACCTTGGAAGTTTCTTTTGGTTCTTTGGCAAAAGATAGTCCCTATAAAAAAAGATTTTATTTCTTAGGATTGAGTTAGTGTCATAGTTGAGTCAAGCTGCCATATGATAGATGGATGACAACCGTCTTAAGGGCAGTTTTCATCATTTGGGTCTGTAGGGTTGGATTTTGGCTAAGGCTGCGCAACTACTTTGAGTTAGACTAAAAGTTGAAAACATTGGATGCTTTTGTGTTGAGACATCTAGACTCTTTTATGCGACTCTAAATGGCGTGTGCTTAAAATGAATTTGTGGCAATGATTGGGAAGTAGTATGTAATGGTCAGTTATGAGTTGAATGTGTGCCAGATGTGTAAGATTTGTGTATTCCTTGCTACTAATTGAGGTCCAGAACTTTCCTGGTGTGTTTGCATAGCGAAAATAAGGATAAGGAGTTCAGGAATTGATATAGGCATTTCATTGATAGCCCTGATTGTACTTTCCTGTACCCACCTTGATGTATATCCTTAGTTAACCCCTTCGAGCTTTGAACTTATTCTTTGGTAGCCTAATATGAAGCTAATGTCCGTTCCTTCTCTCGCCTATCAATTTGATCCAAAAGATCCTAAGAGCTTTATGTGAACAATAGTGAAGGAAACGAAAGTTGAGTGGCAAGCACCGCATAATTTTGGCTCGTATTTAAAAAAATAATAAAAAAATTGATGAATGAATTTAGAATAAAAATGGTAGGAAGAAGTGAATGTTAAGTGCCTTACAATAGAGAGCCAAATGGTTCCAAGAAAAGGGGCATAAGAAGAAGGCTATTAAAAGTAGTTCCAAAAATGAAGTTTGTCTTGTATTCAAGTGCTTGAGAATGCAGTCACTATTTATATCCAAAAAATAGTTCCTACATGTGCCCAGCCTACATTACAACCCTTAAAGACCTAAGTGATCTTGAACTACTGTATTCTCAAAATTAATGATGCAGTACACTAAGGGTAAGCCTATGGTTCATTAGTTATGGCATGTGAATTCTTTCGAGAGTGTGAGTGAAGTTTGATTCCCGCACCCAATATTGTATGAAAATTTTATGTGTGAGTAAATTAGGGTGTTCATTTGTGGTGAGGGCACATATTTAATGAGTTTTAATAACTGCTATATTTGTGGATCCAAAAGTTGTGCATAAGTTTGTTGCATTAAAAGAGTCTATTCTTGAGGCTAGATTGTCTTGCTCGAGTTGTCCTAATGAATGCATAGTGTTTTCAATATTGTTGTGAAGCTATGGTTGTAGTTGTGGCCAAAGCTAGAATGCCATTAGAGGGTAGTGTAGTAGAGGAGTCATATGGTTGAAATTGTAGAAGTGTTCGAGGACGTACAAAGCTTTAAGTGTGGGTAGGTGATCGTAGGCGTATTTATGCACATAATAACCAATTTATCCCATATATATAACTATGTTTGAGAGCAATTTCTTAGTTGGAACTGAAATTTTAGAGTGTATTGATTGTGTTTCCTCTAACCAATATGATTAGATGTTTCAGGGTGAAAAGCAAAGAAGAATGAGCAAAAAAGGGACCCTTGGACAAAGGTCGAAAAATAGAAGACAGAGTTACTGAGGAGAATGGACAAGGAGCTGGAAAGTACACTAGAAGGGAGCAGCTTCGCGTCATGGAGCTAAAACTTGTATGCAGAAAACGTGTTCCACTTAACAGTGGAGTGCGCGTTTGGAGCGCGTCGTGGAGAGGACCCTTTTGTGCACAAATTGAGGTGAGGGAAATGGTCCATTGGACACCAGAATTGTGTCACGTGTTTTTTCCAGACTATAAATAGTCTAGTCGTATTATTTTATCATTATTTAGTTTTTGAAAATGGGAGAACATCGATTTGGGTGATTTTGCTAACACTTTCTAGGGCTTTTATTCTAGTCCTTCATTTTGGTAAACCCTTTTATGATCCATAAACATGATTTGATAATATTTTGTTCTATGAGTAGCTAAATTCCCTTCTTTTAGGTTTGTAGCTACGATTAATGGTGTAATATTATTTATTTCTAGTATGAGATGGGGTTTCTTGTGATTTATGGTTTGCATTCTTGTTTAACTATTTTAATGACTAATCAACATTAAAATACACTCGTTGTCCACTCTTGAATTCGGAAGATGAATAGAGGGATAGACCAAAGAATGTGAGAAGCGTGTTCATTCTAGGGTAAAGTTAGGGTGTTTCATATATAGGATAGTCTAATACCTATTTACCGCTCTTGATTAATATGCAAGATGATAGCTTAATGCTCTGCTATTGGTTCATGCCTATCCCAGCTCAACGATGTAGTTAGGGTGATGATGGTGGTATACGATTAGATGTCGGGAGATCATGATTGTAAAATTAACCTTGAAAATCCATAATGAGGTTAACCTATTGAAATCGGTTTATGCTACAACCTTGGAATATTTTTCCCAAATTGTGAAATTTCCTTGTTTGAAATTGTTTAAGTATAGTAATTAATTTTGTTGATTGTTCCATTTAGTAGTTACAACCACATTCCTGAAAATATTTGTTACACAAGTAAATTATTTTTGACCCAAATAAAGTTATTAATTGTTTATTTGAAGTCCTTTGGGTTCGATAATGCAGCTCGAAAGAGTCGCTGTACTACTTGAGTGACCACGTGCACTTGCGTGTGCTTTTGGATGCAACACTCTCCATGTAAAGCCACAAAGTTGTTAAGTTTATCATTGAGATTCAACTTCTTTGACAATGCGAAATATTTATCTAAGAACATTCTGTGCAGCTCATTCTATGTGAACATTGAGTTATATAGTAGCTTAGACAACCATACAATAGTGGCACCTTTCAATGGTTGTAGAAACACCTTTAAACCGATCGTGTCCATGTCTAAATCTGGTCGTCCCACACTACTCATATATAAACTCTTAATATTGCTCAGATGAGCATATGGATCTTCTTGGTAACCCAAAAAACAACTCTTTAGATGTATGCATTTGCATCAAGCTGCTAGTAACAACAATCTGAAGCCCAGGTGGTAGTGGGGGAAGAACTGTGACACCTGTTGATCCCACAACATCATGATCAACCTTGAAATTATCACGAACATCGCTTGCTTGCTGATTTTTCACTCTTTTAGCATTTTCAATATGAGGGTTCTCTTGGACTTGTCTAGGCACTCCCACTACTCCTAAAGGTTGCACTCTAGAAACATCTCTATGACCCTCTCCAATCGGATCATCATGTAGTTCCAGACTAGCATCTTTCGACCATTCGTCATGGAGTTCTTCTTAATTTTGGATCGTTAGGGGTCATTGGGATTTCCTTTACTCTGTGTACTTAACATACACTAGAAATGAGACCTGTAGAAAACAAAAAAAAATATATATATAAATTAGGAAATAATTGACTAAAGTTCAATAATGAAATTAGTCTAATCTAAAAGCCTTATTCCTCGACAGTGGCGTCACAATTTCATATGCCCAAATTACACCTCCCTAAAGAAGTATAAGCAGTTGTTGTCAAACAAAGAACCTTACTGACGTTAAGATCAATCACACAGGGAATATGGTCTACACTTATGCTAATTTTGTGTTGATTGTATGTATAGTCAGCTTACTTCCATAAAATGGGTGGGGGGGGGGGGGGGCGATTTGTAACACAAAGTAATAATTGATTGAATTGTAGTGACAAGTAAGAAGAAGTAACAAGATTCACAGTTTGTAATATCAATATGAGATGAAACTAGGGAACATCTGTTCCCCACAAGTTGTCACTGCAGTAATCCTAATAAAAATAACTATTTCCTAGTGTTTAACATGTAAAGTCGGTAAGTTAGGTATCTCCTAAGTGATTGGTCATCCAAGTACGGAATTTCACCACCCCACTTGTTCGGTCTACCGGTGTGTGCTTTACTAACCCTTACTCTTGGCCCAAATTTGCCCTCACTGATTTGGGTTAGGCTATTAGATAGTCGTTTATCACTCTAAATCTCCATTGTTTTACCTCTTTCTAATTCATTACTTTCTTGGTCGGGCAAGTAGGAATGAGGCAAGTTCTAACGTTGCGCATCATTAAAAAGAATTCAAAACAAAGAGATGAACAATACATGCATAAACACTATTCTAGAATTACTTAGTTATTTATTTTACATTGTTAATTAATTACTCATGATGACTACAACCCTAGTTGTGGATTTAGTTACTCATGCATGTGTGATCACAATTCACAATAGGGTTTATAATATAAATCATAAACTTGCAATTAGAATAGATAAATTCGAAATCTTGAATTGAAGGCTAAAAATAAATTTCATAAATCAATACTTCAAGGATTAAATGCCAAAAGTGTTTGTATAATAATTCTCAACACCAAAAGTAAGTATCTTAAAAAGTCTAACAATCGAAAAATGAAAAATACAACTAATATTTGTAGAAACCAAATCCTAAATCAAGGAATAAAAAGAAGAATAAATAAATTCATCCCAGGTAGTGTCATCTACAATCGGTAACCTATGGCTCATAGTAGTTCCTAAGGCTCATAGGTACCTTTTGTCAATATGCAGTTTGTCCATCATATATGGAGTGCTTTCTACAGACATATTCTATGGCTTGTAGATCTTTATACTACCCATCATGTTCGACCGCCATTCATGGACTAAAGCTTATCTTCTCTGAACTTTCCTACAACTCATCATCTATGGCTCGTAGTAGTTACTACAGCTCGTTAGTCTGCATCCACTGTTTCACACTAAGCTCAAATTCTCAGCTTTTCAATTTTAGACTTACACCTAGGACTCATATTGGAGATGATGGCTCATAGGTCAAGTCCTATATCACCTAAAACCCAGTTATTGCAACACTTTAACACCAACTGCTCCAAAACCTATTTCCTTCAAAATACAAGAAAAAACACTATCAAATCTAATAACAAAATGCCTAAGACTCAAGAAAATCTCTATGTTTAATGCATCAAAAGTAATGTAAATTCACAGTACATTAGTGGCTCACAAATTGAGGAGGTTAGGTCACAAGCTGGGTTTGTATCGGGCTCTTAATCTGGTTCTCAATGGTCTCACACCAAGGGATCATAGGAGCATATTTAGTCTGTTTGGGTTGTAGCATAGCCAAATCGTTTTGAGGTTCGAGGAAAGTTCCATATCTTTAAGTAGTTGGCTGGTTGTAATGCAATAGGAAACCCCAGGTGGCCTATTATTGAGGAGCCAAGAGTTTTGACCTGTAGTCTGCACACTACTCAAGAGATAGATGCACTGTTCAAATGACATAGGTATGAGTGGATGGCCGAGTTTCCAAGCTTATACAGTGAAACTATAGTCCAGGAATTTTATGTTTTATATGAAGCAATAGTCAAGAACTCAATGTCAAAGAAGGGAAAAGAGCTAGCACAACCTTCTTTTCTGAGCACCAAAGTTTGGAAAGTACTGATTAAAGGATCGAAGCATGACCATTTGTTGATTTTTGCATAGTCAAAGTTATCAGCAGACTGTATCGACAACAGAGTTTAACTATAAATGTAAAACTTAAGAATTTAGAAGTCTAGAAAAGCGAGTAAAATGCAAGGTCACTATCCCATGACTGAGCCATGGAACCCTTAATGGAGGCACAGATAGGCCGTGAAGGGCACCACGACCTGTGCTAGTGGTCGAGGCTTCCTTCTAGTGTTTGGCCAAGAGAGGCTTTCCTCTCACGAGCCCTTAGACGGCTTGTAGTGAACCTCACAATTTGTACTGGTGGCTATGAAAGGGAGGCAGAACCCACATCTAGGCTAGCCTCCTCCCACGAGCCCCTATACGACTCGTGAAGAGCTAGATGGCCCATAACGGTGGGCATGTGGAAGGGCAGGACTTGCCTAGGCACTAATCTAGGAACCACAACTGCCCAGAAGGCTCATGGACCCCTAGACAGCTTGTGAAGCCCTCCATCTAAGGGCTTGCATTAGCAGTAAGTCTTGGTCAGTTTGGTCGTTCCCTAATTATTTTATCTTGATACTACATCATTTTCCATTACCTAGAACCCTATATAAGTGATTTTAACCCCAAAATCAACACATTCAAGTCATTCTCTCAAATTTAGAAATGAAGAAGTATTCCTCTTAAAATATTTCTCTTTGTACAAAAATATGAAGAAGATGGGTTCAACCTAGGGTTCCAAGTCAGGTCTCTAATTCCTCCATTGAAGTTAAGAAATTGGCATTGAGGTATGATAATTTTCATCCATGGAAGCCTTTCCTTCATGAAGTTCCCAAATTCTCCAATTTTCAAAGTTAGAATTCTCCAATTGAGTTAGGGTTTTTTTCTCTGTTATGGGTGTCATTAATTATTGATCTATTGAATTATGATCTCTTATGCATGAATTGAGTTAATCTCATATTTTTATGATGATTTCTCATGAACCCATGTAATCCCCATATTTTCTAAGTTACGATTATATAATGTGGGTTTTTTATTATGAAAGAGAAGTTTATGATATCAAGCATGTTCTCATGAAATCTATATATATGTTCTAAGGATGCTTTGAGATTGAAGTCTCAATAATGTTTCTATTGTTGTATTGTTGAAAGGATTTGTCATAAACATATGTAAGCATGAATTGTGAATGGTTTTTCCACATGATAAGGGTTCTTAGGGTTGAAAGGCTTTCTCACCTAAAATGAACCACTGTAAAGAAGCTATTCTAAAAATGAGGCAAGAGACTATTACCCATGCTCTCTAGTAGCAGGAGAAGAGGCGATTACCCATGTCACATGATGTAACGAAAAGAGGCGAGTAACCATGTTTCTTTAAGAACTAAGAGGAATATGAAGAAGAACTATTCTATGTAAGTTAAACTTAGAACTTAGTGCACAAGTGGCGATTACCCATGTACCATTAACTATGTGCCAACATAGGATTGTATAGATAGACATTAGCTAATGGATCCACGTAAGCTAGAAGTTAATAGTCCTTACTGTAGCAAGTAAGACAACTTATTTTGGTGTGGTAGACACCGGATTCCATGATGATAACTCTCATGTTCTTATATGTCGGTTAAGACTAATTCCTACAAGCAAGATATGCTGAAATAAGGTTACTTCAAGGAAGTATATCATGCTTGTTTAAGATGATAACTATGTGCATTGACCTTGTTTGATGACTCCTGTTTTCTAACCCTTATATCTCATGTTTTAGTTTGGTCATTGTATTTTATCAAGGTATCTCTTTTAAATATGTTTCCAAATGTTTATGCATGGCTATCATACTTGGTACATATTTTGTACTAATGCATATTCTTGCTTACATTTCCCCAAATGTAGGGTCCGACAATCAAGGTTCCCATTTTCATAGCTAGAGTTCTGTTGCGAGATTCTAAGCTTTGGTGAATCCCATTCTTCGAGGACCAAATATTTATTGTCTTTAGTTCTTCCATATTTTTAGGTTTGAACATGATGTATGGGCTAGACCCAAATTCATTCTTATGTACTAGATGGCCATTGAGACGATCTTAGAATTTTCAATTTGTTTATAAAACATTGATACATTGAAATTATGTTTTAAATCTCTTTGTCTATTTCATATGTTATGAATGCTAAGTGGCTTGTATGGTGCCTCTCAGGGTCTTATACGCCATGTTATGCCTGGGGGCCACCTTGGGTTGTGACAAGTTTGCTAATCAGAGCACAAGGTTTAGAAAGGTCTTAGGATGTCTCATGTCGTGTAGAGTCTTGTCCATGAATGTGAAGTGCACCTCACTTATCAATCAGAGGCTACAAGATGTTTAGGAATCTGCACTTCTTTCATTATTCTAAAGTCATGCAATAGAGTTTATATTTATAAGATCTTTCTCTCCTAATCCTTATCTGATGCTCTACAGGAGATGGCTACTCGAAGAGCTTATGCTAGAAGCAATGTGAGGGAGAATGCGGAACAAGAAGCTCTTTTTTAAGCTCCTCAAGTTCTAATCAATCATTTCGCTGAGCAAGTGACTAATGCGAAGTTTAGGGCTGCTTTTCAAGTGTAGGCCCGAGCCAGTAGGGAGGTTGTGGTTCCCATGAACCCAATTGTAGGTACGACAACATCTAGAGTAGGGACTTCACTAGGATGAATACTCCGGAGTTTCATGGTTCTAAGGTTGAAGAAGATCCTCAAGATTTTATTGATGAGGTTTACAGGATGTTGATGAATATGGGAGTGATGCCGCTGGAAAAGTCAGAGTTGGCTGCTTATCAACTTAAAAGTGTTGCTCAAATTTTGTTTAACCAATGGAATGAAGGGAGACCAAAAGATGCGGGTCCTCTAGATTAGGAAAAGTTCAAAGTTGCTTTCCTTGATAGGTTATTTCCCCTTGAGATGAGGGAAGTAAATGTGCTTGAATTCATTAACCTTCATTAAGAAAGTATGAGTATGAAGGAGTATGCTTTTAAGTTCACACAATTTTCTCGATATACTCCAACTATAATTGCTAACCCTAGGGCAAGGATGAGTAAGTTTTCTCGAGTGTGTGCAAAATGGTAGTTAAGGATTATCGTACCATGCTTATTAATGATATAATATATATATATATACATATATATATGTATGTATTATCTCATGGTTCATGCTCAACAAATTGAAGAGGTGAAGGGAGACAAAGATGGCTAAAAACGGTGATGGTAATTTTTCCCATGCAAGGTTCAATGAGCATGGTCGTCCTATGTTTTGACAAATGTTTTCTGGTTAAGGTTCCTCCAATGCTCCTTCAAGGTTCAACAAAGAGTGGGTGTCTAACCCTAAGCCTCAAGGAGGAAATGGTAGTGGGTCCTTATTGCCTACTTGGGTTAAGTGCGGAAAGAAGCACGAGGTAAGTTCCTAGCGGGTTCAAATGCTTGTTTTGGTTGTGGTAAGATGGAACACAAGATAAGATATTCTCCTTTAGTTTCTAACAATTAAGGAAACAATCGCCAAAGGGATCAACTTAATCCTTCATCCGATCCAAGTGGTTTGGATCCGAATGCTCCAAAAAGATCATATTTTATCCACTTCGAAATCACCATGAACGAGGGGTTTTTTCCAATGTGGTTACCGGTATGTTGAAAGTCTTTCAACTTGATGTATAAGCTTTACTTGACCCCGGTGCTACATTGTCTTTTGTGCACCGTATATGGCTATGAAGTTTGATATTCTTCCAGATATGTTGTTATATCACTTTTCTGTCTCTAATCCTATTGGTGATTCTATTGTCGCTAAGAGGGTTTATATAAAGTGTCCTGTCTCTTTGTCCCACAAAGTTACTGTTGTTGATTCGGTAGAGCTTGATATGCTAGATTTTGATGTTATTCTTGGTATGGATTGGTTGTACTCATGTTATGCTTCTATTGATTGCAGATCTCGTGTAGTCAAGTTTGAATTCCCGAATGAGCCTATCCTAGACTGGAAAGGGGGAAATTCTATCCCTAAGGGTCAGTTTGTATCTTGTCTTAAAGCTAGAAAGATGATTGCTAAGGGTTGCATCTACCATCTAGTTAGGGTGACAGATGTAGATTCTAAAATCCCTACTCATGAGTCGGTCACCATAGTTAAAGAGTTTCAGAAATTGTTCCCAAATGATTTACCCAATATTCCTCCTAAAAGGGAAATAGACTTCGGTATTTACCTTCCTCCAAATAAGAAACCTGTCTCTATTACTACTTATCAAATGTGTCCGATAGAACTAAAGAAGTTGAATGAACAATTTAAAGATTTGTTGGATAAGGTTTTCATCCTGACCGAGCATCTCTCCATTGGGTTCTCCAGTTTTGTTTATTAGAAAGAAATATGGTTCTCTCCATATGTGTATCGACTACCGACAATTAAATAAGGTTATCATCAAGAATAAGTATCCTTTCCAAAGGATAAATGATTTTGTTGACCAACTTCAAGGGGCAAATTACTTTTCCAAGATTCACCTTCGGTCGGGTTATCACCAATTAAGGATGAAGGAAGATAACATTCTGAAGACGACCTTTGAAACTTGATATGGTTATTATGAATTTTTGGTAATATCATTTGGCTTGACTAATGCTCTAGCGGCATTTATGGATTTGATGAATAGGGTGTTTAGACAGTACCTTAACATGTTTGTGATTATGTTTAGTGATGAAATACTGATCTATTCGAGAAGTGAGGATGATCACATCAATCATTTGAGGATTGTATTGCAAGTTCTCAAGTATCAATAACAATTTGCTAAGTTCAGTAAATGCGAGTTTTAGCTAAGGTCCGTAGCTTTTCTTGGTCATATTATTTCAAGTAAAGGTATTGAGGTAGATCCTAAGAAGATGAATGCATTTAAGAGTTGGCCTAGAACTCTATCCCTTTTGGACATTATAAGTTTCTTTGGTTTGGCTGGTTACTAAAGAAGGTTTGTTGAGGGGTTTTCGTCAATTGCCTCTCCATTGAAAACATTGACTAAAAATAAGGCTAATTTGGTCCGAAGCTTGTGAAAAGAGTTTTGAGGAATTGAAGGATAGACTTACTTTCACTCTGGTGTTGACTTTACCGAAAGTGACTGATGTTTTTGTTGTTTATTGTGATGCCTCGAGAATTGGGCTAGGATGTGTGCTTATGCGATGGGAAAGTTATTGCCTATGCATCAAGGCAACTAGTTCTTCGCCAAAGAAGGTGGCTTGAGTTATTGAAAGATCGTGATATGAGTGTTCTTTATCACCCCGGTAAGACGAATGTGGTGGTAGATGCTCTTAGTATATTATCATTGGGAAGTGTTGCTCACCTTGAGGATGATAAGAAGAAGTTAGTTCGAGATGCTCATAGGTTGGCCCAATTGGGTGTTCAGTTAGTGGACTCTACCAAAGGTGGTGTTATAGCTCAAAATAGTTCAGAATCATCTTTTGTGGCAGATGTGAAAGCCAAGCAAGGTCTTGATCCAACTTTGGTTGAAATACAAGAAGTAGTGCTTAAGAAGTCTATTGAGGCTTTCTCCCAAAGAGGGAGATGGGGTACTTAGATTTCAAAGTCATTTGTGTGTTCCTAATGTTAATGACTTGAGGGAGCAGATCTTGTTAGAAGCCCATAGTTCTCGATATTCCATTCACCAGGGAGCCACTAAGATGTACTATGATTTGTAGGAGACTTATTGGTGGTATAGGATGAAGAAGGATATTCAAGAATTTGTGGCTAATTATCCTAATTATCAATAAGTGATAGTGGAGCATCAAAAAACGAGAGGGTTATCCTAAGGCATTAGCATTCCTTCTTGGAAGTAGGAAGATTTAAATATGGACTTTGTTGTTGGTTTGCCTCGCACCTGGTGACAACATGACTCTATTTGGGTTATTGTAGATCATATGACAAAATCGGCTCATTTCATTCCAATCAAGGATTCTTATTCGACGGAAGACTTTTCTAAGTTGTACTTGAGTGAGATGGTAAAGTCTCATGGAATGTCTTTATCCATTATCTCAGATCATGGTACTCAATTCACTTCTCATTTTTGGAAATCCTTCCAAAGGGGTCTTGGTACTCATGTTACGCTTAGTACACAACTTCATCTACAAATCGATGGGTAAGTGGAGTGTACTATCAAAATCTTGGAAGATATGTTGAGAGCTTGTTTGATTGATTTCAAAGGTAATTGGGATGACCATTTTCCATTGATCGAGTTTGCATATAACAATAGTTATCACTCAAGTATTTGTATGGCTCAATTTGAGGCCTTGTATGGTAGGAGGTGTATATATTCTATAGGTTGGTTTAAGGTGGGTGAAGGTACCCTAATAGGTCCTGAGTTGGTACATGAGGCTATTGAAACAATTATCTTATTAGAGAGAGGTTGAAAATGACTCAAAGTCGATGAAAGTCATATGTAGATGTTAGAAGAAGAGATCTTGAGTTTGATATTAATGATTGGGTCTATTTATGAATTTAACCCTTGAAGAGTGTAATGATGTTTGGTAAGAAAGGGAAGTTGAGTCCCCGATAAATATGCCTATATTAGATTTTGAGGAATATTGGTAAGGTTGCTTAGGAACTAGAATTGCCTAATGAGTTGGCATTGGTGCATCATGCTTTCCACACGTCCATGTTGAAGAAATATGTTTGTGATCCGACATGTATAGCTAGTTCCCTTTGAAGGTTTGGGAGTTTATGAGAATCTCTCTTATGAAGAAGTTTCGGTTGATATTTTAGACCGGTAAGTCATGAAGTTGAGGAACAAGGAAGTTTTCTCCATGAAGTGTTTGTTGATGAATCAGTTAGTTGAGGGTGCTACTTGGGAGGCCAAGGCCGATATGATGTCCTGTTATCCTCATCTCTTTCTTTCTACCCCTACTGTAGCTTAGGTATTGATATTCCACATGGTTTATTCTTTGGAGTCATGTGTCTTAGATATTCCCATGATTTCTTAATTTATGCATATTCATCAAAAAGCTTAAGTTTAGAGAAAAATGAGTCAACTTGATTGATTTATAAATGTTTATGTGCATTTGAGTATGAGTTGCATATAGACTTCATGATAGGATGTTTTGAACATGCTTTCCCTTAGAGTTGATGTTTCCTCCTCGAATATGTGTATTTATGTAATTGCATGCTTGTTGGGCTATATATGAGTTCTTTTCTTTCATGAGAAGTATAGAATCCCATTCGAGGAGGAATGTTCCTTATGGGGAGATAATGTAAGACCTCAAAATTTAGAAGTCTAGAAAAGGGAGTCAACTGGGAGGTCACCAGCCCATGACTGAGCCATGGCACTCTTCATGGATCCCAGGTGGGCCATGAAAGGCACCATGGCTCGTGGTGGTGCTCGTGGCTTCCTTCCAGTGTTTGGCCAAGCGGATCTCCCCTCCCACAAGCTCTTAGGCGACGCATAAAGGTGAGCCTCACAACCCATACTGGTTCCCGAGAAAGGGAGGCAAAACCCATATCTACTCTAGCCTCCTCCCACGAGCCCCTAAACGGCTCGTGAAGGGCTAGAAGGCCCGTGAAGGTGGGTGTGTGAAAGGGCAAGACTTGCCTAGACACTTTTCTAGGGACCACGACTGCCAAGACGGCTCGTGGACCCCTAGACGGTTCATGAAGCACTCCATGTAGGGACTCGCGTCAGCTATAAGTCAGGGTCAGTTGGGTTTATTCCTAATTATTTTATCTTGATACTACGTCATTTTGCCCTTACCTAGAACCCCTATATAACTTATTTTAATCCCAAAATTAACCAATTCAAGTAATTCTCTCAAATTTACAACAGAGAAGAAGTTCTCCTCTCAAAATATTTCTCTTTCTAGAAAAGCTTGACGAAGAAGGGTTCAACCTAGGGTTCCAAGTCAAGTCTCCAAATCCTCCATTGAAGTAAAGCAACTGGCATTGAGGTATGGTAGTTTTCATCCATAGAAGCCTTTCTTTCATGGAGTTCCCAACTGTACCAATTTTAAAAGTTAGAATTCCCCAATTGAGTTAGCGTTTTCTTCTATGCTATGGGTTCCTTTAATTATTGATCTAATTGATTGAATTATGATCTATTATGCATGAATTGAGTTAATCTCATGTTATTATGATGATTCCCCCTAACCCATGTAATACTCATGTTTTCCAAGTTATGATTATCTAATATGGGTTTTGGATTATTAAAGAGAAGTTTATGAAATCAAGCATGTTCTCATGGAATCTATGTAAATGTTTTTAGGATGATTTGAGACTGAAATATCAATGATTTTGCTATTGTTGTGTTGTTGAAAGGATTTCTCACATACATATGTAAGCATGAACTGTGAAAGGTTTTCTCACATGATAATGGTTCTTAGGGTATAAAGACTTTCTCAACTAAAATGGACCAACGTTAAGAAGTTATTCTAATGACGAGGCAAGAGGCGATTACCCACGCTTTCTATTAGAAAGACAAGAGGCGATTACGCATGTCATATGATGTAAAGAAAAGAGGCGAGTACCCATGTTCCTTTAAGACATAAGATGAATATGAATAAGAACTATTTCATGGAATTTAATCTTAGAACCGAGTGGACAAGTGGCGATTACCCATGTCTAATTAATTATGTGACAACATATGATTGTCTAGAGAGACATTAGCTAGTGGATCCACTTATGCTAGAAGTTTATGGTCTTTACCGTGGCAAGTAAGGCAACTCTTATATAATGAACGAAGGTTAATTCCAGGAAGTATCTCATGCATGTTTAAGATGATAACTATGTGCATTGATGTTGTTTTATGACTCATGTTTTCTAACTCTCTTATCTCATGTTTTAGCTGCGTCATTACATTTCATGAAGGTTTCTGTTTTAAGTATGTTTCCAAACGTTTTATGCATGGATATCACACTTGGTACATATTTTGTACTAACCCATACTCTTCCCTAAATTTCCCCAAATGTAAGGTCCGATAGTCAGGGTTCCAAATTTCGTGGCTAGAGTTCATTCGCGAGATCCCAAGATTTGGTAAGTCCAAATGCTTCGAGGACCAAAACTTCATTGTCGTTAGTTCTTACTTATTTTCAATTTTGAATATGATGTACGGGCGTGGCCCAAATTCATTCTTATGTACTAAATGGCTATTGAGACTATGTTAGAATTTTCACTTTGCTTATAAAACTTTGATACATTGAAATTGTGTTCTAAATCACTTTGTCTATTTCTTATGTTATGAATGCTAAGTGGCTTGTATGGGGCCTCTCGGGGTTTTATAAGCCATGTTACGCATAGGGGCCACCTTGGGTCGTACCAATAAGATACAACTTGTGTGTGATACAAAAGCAATAAAGGATGACTTTGAGAAAGAGGATGTATTGAGGCGCGTTGCTAGATATATTACAGAGCTATGAGTTGATGCAGACTAGGTACGTAGTCTTGACCATATCAAAAAGGCTTCGTTTAACTTTTCTGCAAAAAAAATTTTCTGATCGATTGTCCGGTCTCACCTATCCCCCACAATAGAAGATAATAATCTGACTCATGATTGGGAAGTGATGGTTTCATGTATCATGGCTGGATATGATATAAATTTTTCTTGGGTGCTTATTATGGAGATACAAGAGTGAACATTCCGGGTTGCACGACTCTCCCTTTTCTTGGGTTGATAATCCTCTTATGCTGAGAGTCTAATGTGACACTACTAGGGTATTAACCTACTGCTTCCACAAATTTGGACACTGGAAGTCAGGGTTATTCAGAATGTGGCAAACAAAGGCTCATCACTACGCGGCTCACAGTTCAGCATGCCACAGCGGCCAACTAGTGAGTATCCAAGAGAGGGTGAGGTTCACGCAGGAGGGACTATAACTATTGAGCTCATCAAGGTGAAACTACATCTACATTTGCCCTGGCTGATAGCAAACCAGGTTCTTCCACTGTATCGAGCTTCTCTAGTGTGCCCATAGTCATACTTCAACACTTAGAGACTTAGATAACCAGTTGCTACAACATCTTTGACCTTGGATGTGAATTGTATTTGAGGAGTCTGAGACAAGGATAAAAGTTGTTATTATGCAACAGATGTAGGCCAGACAACAGAGGATAGATCCCTCAAAGTTGTGGATGCTAGCCTTACTTTAAACTCCACTGAGTGCAGATCTTGGGGGGTTCCAGACTGAGATGGCCACACTCCGAGTTGACGTTGATGCATTGTCAGCTTCAGCTGCCTCTATGCCAGATCCTTCACCAACAGAGGCTGGAGATGAGGTTCTTGCTTCTTTGTTTGGAGATGTTGATCCCCATCGTGCTCCTAAGAAGTGCATACTGACTTTTGATGATACTATTGATGGGGCTGAGGATTGGTGTATGAAAAATAAAGAGCGACATAAATTTGAAGATTCACAGTGACATTCTCTAGTTGATAAGGAGTTGGGGCAAGAGAGAGCCTGAAAGTTAGTAACTAGAGAATCAAGTTTAAAGGGCACCACTGATGGTGCTTCTCAGATTGTTTCAGAGGACGTTATGGTGTCCCACAGGTTAAGGGTCCCCATCAGCAACCCCACATGCCTCTACCTCATTCTTCGGTGCTTAAGCACTAGATCTTTGTCTTCACAATCAAATATTTATTGTTTATGCATTGGGGATATTGAACATTATTTTCTATGGGGTGGGGGTGAATCTATTAAGAGTGTAAAGGGTGAACTCTAAATAACGCTAAACACTCGGACAATACCTTAGGGTTCTCTTGCCTATGTTATTTTTCACCAAGGAATATTTATTTTATGTTGAACCGTCATGTTTAGGATGTTGATTGTAAAAGTAGAGTAGATACCAAAACATGATGACAGTAATGAAATTGATACCCCTCCAAATTTTGTATTTGTGATATATTTGTGTGATTGATAATTCATATGTGTAGGATATATGCATGACATGATATGAATTTATTAGATAACATGACTTAAGCATAAGCATGAACAAGATATATTAATGATTTGATAATGAAACGATGTTCCATGTGTGTGTGAGGTTAATTGTTCATTCATATAGTATATGCCAATCTAGAATATGCCTGTTAGTCTTGTTAGGATTGTTTAACCGTTATTTAGGAAAGGACTATAGGCCATTTTTTAAATTGAGTCCACTAAAGCTTAAAAACAACCAACCAAATGAAAATGCTCCCCTCGATCCAAATTTTTGAGTATAAATTAGACTATTATTTCAATTTACCCAATCAACCTTCCCCATGATAAGTGTTAACCCTTGTTTTGGCAATGTTCCCTAATTGGACATCATACACCTCAACTCAAGATATTAGCCTAAATTGAAGGTGGTTACGATAGAGGAAAATAACGAAAGAAAGGGGTATGAAAAGTTGTGTATTCAGAAAAGAGACAACAATTGAAATGACGTGGGAGAATAAAAAATATAGAAAGATTAAAGAGTGAAAAGCTGAAGAAAAAGTTGAAACGAAAAATAAAAGTAAGTCAAAGTCACACCCGAGCTCTAATGAATAATGAAGAGAAAAGAAATATTAAGGTGATACCCGAATTGGTTGTAAAAGAGGAAAATAGCCAATGTAATGTCAAGTTGGCAGAAAGTCAATTAAAATCCAAATATACCACACCTGACCCTGATCCTACGTTACAAGCTAAGAAAGTCCTATAGTGATCCTAATTTAATACCTTGAGAAACTTAAGTATAGAAAATAAGGACAAGATTGTGGTCTTGTGCATGTACTGTAATGAATTCAATTATGAGAGTGAGCGTATATTGCATCTTTGAATTTGAACTATAAATCAATATTTGTGTGAACAAAAAAATTTCTTTGTGGTAACAGAACAAGTTACATTGTTGAAGAGTGGGTATTTTGGTGATTGTTATATGTGCATGTGATTGTGTCTATTGGTATGTCTATGTCATAAATTGATCTGCATGTGTTGGCTTGTTGTTGAACTTAATGATTGCACTGTACTGAAAACTGAAAAATGGAGGGTTGATTGTTTTGAAAAATTAAATGTGATTGGTTGAATTTTTTGGTTTACTTTTGCATTATGGCGTTTAGAGTTATTAGTGTCGCTTGAGGACAAACAATGATTTTCAGTTGAGGGTGTTGACGTACACATATTTATGATACTTATAATGTTTTAAACTTGGAGTTTAGCATGTGTCTTAAACCTTTGTTAGTAGATTGGATGCTATTTTATCAATCTTTGTTGAAAAGTAGGTTGTGACAGTCTGAGGATGGAGTTCTATTGAAGCAGCAGGATTTTGATGACCTACAAGTACAGCTATAAGTCATAGATCATACTACAAGCCGTATGATTGACTCGTGGATGAAGACTGAAGAAGAAGATTTATATTTGGCTAAGTATGGGATGAAAGAAGCATACTACGGGCCATAGGATGCCCTATAAAGCGTAGGTCTGATTCGTATAAAGAGGCAAAAATAATGAGCTCCAATATGTGAACGAGAGATTTCCAGGATGGACCGTACAAAGGTCTATGGGTGATAGATCATATGCATGGGAAGTTTCTAGATGGCCTTTGAAGAAGCTACCTTCTACAGGTGTGGTTTACGAGTCGTAGATCATGAACCGTAGAGTTGACTGTCGAAGACCCTTTTCTTGTGTTTCCTTTTTCGACTTAATTTAGAATTAGATAGTTATAAAGAGTCATTTTTATTTATGTTTTAGAGGGAGACAATTTGATACTTCGTTTTTGGCTAAAAATTTTTGTGAACACTTTGTCCATTTAATTCTTGAAGCATCACTTTATAGTATTGCTTTTGTTCGCTAGTTCAAGATTTTGGATTTCATCTACTCTCATTGTAAGTTCAGGATTTATTTTACAGGAAAGACATAAAGTGACACATGAAGTTTTTTCAAATTTTCAAAAAGACACCTTAAATATGCGGGCATTCCATTACCCCTTAAACAATTTTGAACTTATATTATTACATCATTTTTTGGCCAATCTCATATTTTAAAAGGCAAGTGTTATCACGCACCAATCATTACGTGACACATTTTAATTAATTTAGAATACAAGTTTTTATCATATTAAGTTTTTCTTTATCACTCTCACTCTCTCTCACTCTCTCTCTCTCTCTCTCTCTCTCTCTCTCTCTTACTTTTAGACTTATTTTAGTTTTATTACTTATATTTTAATTTCATCTTATATTTCACCTCAGCTTCATCCCACCCCACCCAGCCCACTTTGAAGCTGACCTCCTTCCTTTATGTTCTTCTTTTTTCTTCTTCTTTACCTTTCAATCTCATCTTTCCCCACCCACGTGAAGCTTTGTTCCTCCCCATTCTCTTGTTTTTCTTCTTCTTCTTCTTCAGTCAATTTCCATTCTTCCAATGATTTTTCTTTAAAAAGTTATATTATTTTCTAAACGTTGTTGAGTTTGTATTAAAAAACTAAATATTTTTTTATGAAAAATCTAAATTTTGAAAGTATCATCAATTAATTTATCTTCTTTTCATATAAATTAAAAATTAGAAATAATAGTTTTGAAAGAATGAATAAATTCCTCAAAAATTGAAAGAGCTTGATTGAAATTCAGATAAAAATTCTAAATGATACCTCCCAATTATCATGAAATCTAATGAGTTTTTCAAATTGTACAAAAAATGTAAATTTTTTTTATAAAAATGTTTACAGTTGAAGAGACTTAAACTAATAATAGTGAATAAAAAGGGTTGAATTGTGGTAAAAATGGTGATATTGAAAGTGAGGAGTTTTAATGGACATGAGAATGAATTTTTGAAGAATAAAGAAGACTGAAAGGGGAAAATAACAAAGAAAAAAGATAGAATAATAAGAAAAACAAGAAACTATATTTTACAACAAAATACCTATAAAAATAACGTTACATTCATTATTTTAAGTTGCTCACGTTCTTTAAAGATAGAACATATACTCTCTATGTTAGTTAGACAAAATATGATGTAATAATATCTATTCAAGATTGTTTAGGGGAGGTAATAGGATGTCCACATAGTTACGGTATCTTTTTGAAAATTCGGGACAACTTCAAGTATCACTTTATTACTTTTCTCTTTATTTTAACAAATTTATTATGAATTGTGATCACCCAAGCATGAGTAGCTAAATCCAAAACTAGGGTTGTGGGAACCACGAGTAATCAATAACATAAACCTAATATTTATGCAATTTTTGAATAGTTTTCATGTATTTATTGTTGATCTCTTTCCTTTACTAGATTTTTAACGGTGTGCAATGGTAGAACCCGCCTTAATCCTACTTTCTTGACCAAGGATGTAACGAATGGGAAAAAAGATTAAACAACGGAGATTTGGTATGATAATTCGTCGTCTAATAGCCTGAATCTAGAGTGTGAAGGCTAATATTGGGTCAAGGGTAAGGGTTAGTAAAACACACACCCACAGACCAACTAAGATGTGTGGTGAAATTTCCTGTATGGATGACCAATCACTTAGGAGATACCTAACTTACCTACTTTGCATGCTAAACACTAGATATGGTTAATATTATAAGGTTAACTGCGTTAAGAACTTCTGGGGAACACATACACCCTAGTTTCATCTTCTATTGATTTTACAAAACATTTAATCCTGTTTACTTGGTTATTTGTTACCGAATTCAATCAATTAATATTATGCATTACAAATCCCTTTTTTTACAGAAATAATCTGACTAAAAGTACAATCAACAATTAATTAGCCTAAGTCTAGATGTCATTCCTTGTGTGATTGACCCTAACCTTTGTTAGGTTCTTTATTCGAACAACAACCACTTATACTTCTTTAGGGGGTGTAATTTGGGTGTATCACCCATCTTTCCACAAATAAAGTAATCACTTTTGCTATCACAACACTCTCCCGAATAGGTCCTACCACACTTACCACAAGGTTAGTTTCGAGAAGATCCTTCTGCCACATTGCCCTACGATAGAGAATCCTAAGCACTGAAGTTTTGAGAATTTAGAAACCTCTGATCATTTCTATTCCTTCATGCATGCACACTAGCCAATGCTGGAGCAGGTCGAAATGACCTTTTCTCAAAGAAAGACTTCTTGTCATTTCCACTCCTCTGCTGATTGAACTCATGTCCTGCTGACCTTGCCATTTTGTTCTAATACTCTTCCCTATCCCTGAACTTATGTTCTACAGCATGTTGGGAATACACCATGGGCCTCGAGATGTCCATATAATTGATCAGTAGTGAAACTTTGCATTCCTATTTTCACCTGCCTGGTTAATCCAAAGACAAACTTCCGCATCTTAGATCTCTTGTCTGGAACTATGACTAGAGCATAACGGGACCGTTGCACAAACCTTAGACCATACTCTTTCACTTTTATTTCACCTTCCTTCAAGACTCAGGTTCATAACTCTTCTACCTTAAAATGAGACAATGATCTAGGAAGGTATCCTCGAACTCATCAAAATCAATAACATCAACATCCTCCTCAGGGCTCTCCTCCCACTGCTCATACAAGATGTGTGCAATGTTCTTGAGTTGATAAGCAACATGTTGAACTCCTTTGGTCTTGGTAGCATACACTTCCTTAAGAATATTCCACATATCATCTATGAAGTTCTGAGGATCCTTTTCTACCTTTGATCCTATAAATACAAGAGGATTCATCCTCAGGAAATATCTGATCCTTTCACAACTTAGAACTCTTGAGAACTAGAGCTAGTTACTATAGTTTCCTGACAAACTTACTAGACAGCCACCAACTAATTGAGCATCTAAATAGCTCTCATGAATTCAAACTCTGAGGTAGGAGCAAGTTGAGAAGTAGGTGTCTGGGAACTGTTGCAGTGCTAGGAGGTACTCCTGGTGCTCCAACACTAGTGTTCTAAGAAGTTATGTTTGCTCTATTTCAGGTTTTCATCGTAGTTAGTAGATGCAAATCACTAGAATTTGTTCTAGTGGAACATGAAAACATGCGACATTTCGCTAACCGGTGATACACTTTGGAGGAATGCCCTGAAATATATGAACACACAAGTTAGAAGGGACTTTCATAGAGTTAGACTCTATAGCACAAGTTAGATTTTGAAAGAAAGGTAATATTTCCTAATGTCTTGTAGCCTCCCTTTTATAGATGTGGCACACTTCACACCAATAAGAAGGACTCCACTAGGCATGGCTTCGTAGTCATCCTTGGGAACCAACTCTATGCCCTGATACCATGTTTGTAAGGACCCAAAGTATACCCTAGATGTGACATGGAAAATAGGATCCCAAGAGACCCTAAAAAAGATACTTGACATAAGTATGATGTAAAGAAAGAAGATATACCATCAACCACAAAATAAAAGAATGAAGCCTCAAAATTAAAGTCTAGATCAAATAGAATATATGTAATAGTACAAAACTGAATCAAAAATGCAAAAAAATAATTTTTTTCTAACGTAGCCTTTCTAACATCACAGGACTGATTGAGACTTAACTCATACATAACATAAGTCTAAAACTGAAAAGATAATAAATGAACGTGAGCATCAAAGGCCTTATTCTCGAACAATGAGACTCAGCAATCAAAACAAAGCTGTAGAGCAATTCCTATACTAACAACGCCCGAGAGAAGGACAATCAAATCCTATATTATGAGACAATATAGGCACAAATATGGATTAGTATGTTGAATGTACTAAGTATGGGTAAATGCATAAGAACATAAGCATGACAATATCATGAACTTACGTGATATACGCGACCAAGTAAATAACTAAACCCTAAAGAGAAATCGTAAATCATGGACAAGGTTACTACATATAGAAAATGATTAAAAACCTTTAGAAGACTTTTGGAGAAAACATAGTTCAATTGTGGGATATATACCATTAACTGACAATAAGACCGTGTGAGCTATAATATGGAAACCGGTGTAACCCTCACACCGAAAAGAGAATATCTGCTTCCAAGGTAGAACTTTGTATCATTCATTTATGCTATGTTGGATCCACTATATTGGTCATTAAAGACAATCCTATAGGGGTACGCAGTTTGGAATAATGGAATTGCTACCAAACACAAAACCTCATCTATCAGTGAGGCCTCAATTCCAAAGTTCTCTCGGTACTATGTAAATCGCTATGGTAAAAGACATTATCATATCAACATACATTGGAAGGCAAAAATTAAAGACTACCAGTCAAATCATAAGTTCATATTTAGAGTAGCTCCTTTCAAACCATGAATCCATATTAGGAAACTTCCCTTCCTAAGCTTCCAAATCATAATTACATTCAAATATGATTGAATATTCCATAAATAATTGATACTTTATCTTCAAATCATCTATTTAGTCAAAACTCATTGTTTTAAAAAAACATGCATACATCCTTTATCAAATTCATGATCATAATTCACAAGTTCGCGTGCCTTGTAAATAATTCAAGCTAATAAATTAGGAAAAGGTGCAGATCCATATGAAATCAATTGAAAATAATGTAATTAAATAAAATTATACATAATAAGATCGAATATAAATAATTGAATTATAATAAAGAGTACCCATAAATATTTGCATGAAACCCTAATAGAGTTCGGTGAAATCAATTTAGGAGATTGATATTATTTTGGGACCGGATGAAAGAAATTTATTAGTGAACTCCCACATACTCTAGCAATCGAATCCCAAAAGCAATGGAGGAAGAAACCTTGAAGCCCTTGAAACCCTAATTCTTCAACTTAGAGCTCTTGAGAAATTTTGGAGAAGAAGACTTGGGGGAATTGGGGGAATTTATTGAATGAGAGGAATGTGTAATAATTTGAAGAATAGTAATAATTATAGGGGCATTTATAGGACAAAAATGACACAGTTTAGGGGTTAATTGGTTTGGAAAAGACAAAAACACCCTCAATTAAAAACTGCAAAAAGTCTCTACGGTTTGGACCTACAGTTAGTAAAACTTCATACATATTATACTGGTAAACCATAGTCCCACCTACTGGAACCCAAAATCAAGCCCACTTTCCACGATACCTCTATACATGTTATTGATGTGTTTGGAATTTTGACTCATTTAGGGCTTATAATTCATTAAATTAGTGTCCTCTACGGCTACTTTGTGCTCATAACTAATGTTAATATGCAACAATAAATACTTAAGAACAATGCAAGGGTATTAAAATTTGAAAATGACCAAAAAAGCAAAAAGAGAAGTAGGAGCTCAAAAAAGTCACTCGGCGACTCGTCGAGTGAGCCTCCAGCTCGCCAAAAGATCGAGCAAAGTAGCCCATGCACCAATCTAACTTGGCGAGAAAAAGGATGATTCGGTGACATGCCGAATGGATCACGTTCACAATCCAGCTTGACTAATATTCCAGAACAATTTGGTGTTTAAGTTATGCAAAAAGGCAAGAAGATGCACAACTCGGTGGATTACCGTGTTGATTAGCGACCTCAACTAATCATGCCAATTGGACTTCATGTTGAGTTTATGGGAGCATATAAATTCATTTGTTCAAAGAAGAAAAGAGTTCTAACACAGTGTATTCCTGAGTCTTTGAGAGTTTTTAGATTTTCACATTGTTCAACACTTATAGAAAATTTGAATATTGGATTTTGAGGTTCTAGGCTTATAGCTTTAATTTTGGCATTTGGTATTGTAGATTTTTAACAATTCAGATGGATAATCTTGTTGGTAACAATTTCTTACTTTCCGCTATGTTTGGCTAAAACATTCTACCACAGGAGTGTGATCATGTAGTCGAATGCATTAATTAGCTAATGGGTGTTAATAATTGCTAAATTTAATGTTGTTTTAAAATGGTTTTAATTGCTTATTCATATTTTAATTGATGAACTGAAGTTGCAAATTCAGTTCTAGCTAGCTCTTTATGCTTGCTTGAAAAAAAGGTATTAGAGTAGAATGAATGATTGATAGTTGTATTGATTCGTATCCTTACAATTCCTACTTGAGAAAGTGGGTTAACTAAAAAATTGGGTTGTTTTGTAGTGTTAAGCTTGTTAAGGTTTTAAGAAAACTCGCTTAAAACATGATAGTTTATCGAGAGATGGCTACTGTATTCAAAACCTATCCTACCCATTAAGATTCAACAACATAAAGTAATTAGTAACTATTAATTAAGGAAAAATAGTATTCGATTGATAACATTTCTAATCTCCAATCTCTAATTGCTTAATTTCCTTTGTAGTTGTTCCTTCTTATAAATTGGTTAGTAAATTCCCCCATTTTATATTAATCATTGAAACTTTGTGATTTATTTTATGTTGTGCAATCTTTACTTCTAGAAACGATTAGAACACGTTTTTACTTCATAGTTTAATTCTTTACAGTATCACTCCTTGTGGGATCGATCCTAACTCTTAGTTGGATTTATACTTGTTAGCGACTGCCTATACTTAGAATCAGAAGAAGTATTTTCAGCTTTATAAAAAATGGCTCCGCTTCTGCGGAGTGGTTTTTAGAATTCTTGTATTGATGTATTTTTGTGAACTAATTTTATTGTAGTTGAATTATCTTATTTTTTTCTTGTTGATTGCTCAAAAACAAGTGAAGAAATGAGTGTGAACGGGAGCAATGCAAGTCAAATTGGGAACAATGATGACATCGGAAACTTTCATGATATATATGAAGAGCAGCTGGGAAGTATTAGTGTTATTTGATTGCCTCCGACTGTGGGCAATGCGGTGTTTCATGTGACCAGCATGATATTGCAGTTGTTTCAAAGGAAAGGTCTCTTTAAGGGACTTTCTCATGAGGATCCTCATGGCCACATTCGTAATTTTGTGGATGTGTGTGGACCATTTTCCTTCAAGAGCATCACTCAAGTGTCTGTCCAATTCCGTTTGATTCCCTTTTCTGTAATGGGGGAAGCAACAAAGTGTTTTATGAAAGGCTTTTCTCTCCCTCAAAGATGGTTATGTTGAAGGATAATATGCATAATTTTAAGGGGATTGATGGTGTCCATGAAACGAGGTTCAGGTTCCAAAAGTTGGTTCTCCTATGTCCGGCTAATGGGTTGCCAGACAACGTGCTATTGCAATATTTTTATTGAAGTCTTGACATGGTCAACAAAGATGTCGCTGACCAACTTATTCGGGATGGAATCAGGAGACAACCTTCTAACATAACGTCAACCTTGCTTTATGAGATGACAAAAATCAATCGTGCATGGTACACAAATGAAGATTAGGTTTCTCATTTGAATCTTGAGCTGACAAAGGAGAAAATTGAAAAGAACTAAGAACGAGATGAAAATATGGCCAAGATAATAACCCAAATGGACATATTGACGAAACATGTCATGAGAGGTGGTTATAAGGCTGTGAATGTGGTTGGTGCAAATAGTGATGTGAATCTTAATGACGCACAATTTGAGGCCATGTAGAACAAAGAGGTACAATTTATGTCCAACCCACCGAGGGGTTCTCGTCTGAACTATCCAAGGCCAGGCAGGATCAAGGTTGGAATAGAGATCAGGATGATGGTTGGAGATATCAAGATCAAGAATGGCCTGACTGTGGTGAAAATTATATAGATAGAGATGGTAACAAAGATCCTTATGTGCCTCCTCATGAATTTCCAAAGCTAAAGGAATCAAATGCTGATCCCGAAAGATTTCAGGCCGAGGATATGCTTTCCCGTATCTTGAACAAGTTAGAAGGATCTGACAAGGTACTCAAGGAGATGGAAGATGATGTCTCTTCTCTTAATCAAACATTGAGCCCGCACTTGGTTTCCATAAAGCTTCTTGAGACTTAAATGGGTCAAATCTCATCTCACCTAAATCCAAGAAATAAAGGGGGTAGTCCTAGTGATACTTTAGTCAACCCGTAGAATGAGGCATGATCGCATGGCCACAATGTGCCACGATGTTTAATAATGCGCTTCTTGGGAGGCAACAAAAGGTGGATTTTTTGTCATTTGACTAACATTTGATGGATGTGCATGATGAAATTCAAAATTTTGGGGGAAAAGGAATTGGGCAAGCTAAATTCCACTCGGCGAGCCCGATATAGGTCGACGTTTGAACCAATAGGAAGGCTTGTTTTCTATTAAATTTGGTGGACTAAAGTCCACTCGACAAATCACTGAGTAGATCAATGGTGTTAATTAACCTCGCCGATTGAGGTGCAAATTTAAGGGTCAAGGTCCTTTAAAAGTTTTAAATTCAAATCATCTCCTTATTTTGGACTTTTTCGACTCTTGCACTCTTACAATAAAATTTTAGATCATAGTTTTTAACTTTGATTTTTTTTGGGTGTTCTTATTTGGTCGGAATCTGAAGTGTTGCCCATGGTTTTCTCTTTGCCTTAGTGTCCCGTGCCTACAATTGAGGTTGGTTGTCCAAATTTGTTTTAAATTGCATAAATTGTGTTGAGCATGTGTTTGAGTAGTTCATAGATCTATTGTTTTCCTTGAATATTTGCATAATTGCTCGTTGAAATCTAATTTGAAATCAATCATGTTTGATATCATTTTTAGCCTAAATTAGTTTGAAGTTCCCGTTTGAATTGCTTGAATTGTGGGTTTGGA
This sequence comes from Solanum pinnatisectum, assembly GCA_035578085.1. Classification (NCBI taxonomy): domain Eukaryota; kingdom Viridiplantae; phylum Streptophyta; class Magnoliopsida; order Solanales; family Solanaceae; genus Solanum; species Solanum pinnatisectum. Next base: position 138,134 of record JAWPEI010000090.1, on the reverse strand, counting down.
TGTTGGGTTTTGTGTGGGTGTAGTCTGAGTAATGCAAATTCCATCAAACAACTCGAATTTTCCCAATGATGGATTGGGTAACGTCATTCTTAAGGGAAAAATCATTGTTTGGTCAAATCTAGATCAATTGGGGGATGTTTGAGTACTACAGTGATGGCATACTCGATTGTCATACTAATCATGTTATAGAAATTCTTTTCTCAAAATTCAGTTTAAGAACTTAAGTGTTGTCTTTTAAAAGCTTTCCAAAATTTATAACTCAAATCATAGGGTTCATGTAGAGTTATGGACATGAACGACTCAAATCAGGGATCTTAATAGCAATAAGGAAACTGAGTACTCAGAACTGAAGACTCAAGAACTCAAGGACTCAAGAACTCAAAAATCATAACTCAACGATATTTCTCCTCTAAAAATACTCAATTAATAGGGTTTATGTGGAAATATAGACATGAACGAGTCAACTCAAAAATTTTAATGCATAACATATAGAAATTCAATAATTTGGAATAGAATTTCAAAAAGAAACAAAAACTCAAGAACTCAAATCAACTTATCTGAAGAATACTAAAATCTGGGGTTAGAATCCTAGATTACTCTTTTACTAATTCGAAAGTAGATATAGGGCATGACGACGAACTAGTCTAACACTATGATAGCCGTACATACTTGGAAGAACTAGATTCTTGAAGAATCTTGAAGGAGAACTTGATTAGAAGCCTTGAAACCCTAGCTTGAAGGAGAAAAATCAAGAAACCTTTCTTGAGATTTCTTGAATTATTTTCTTGAAACTCTATGGCAAGAATTATGATTTTGATTAGTGATTAATAATTGTATGGAGGAATTTGAGTTGGGAAGAATGGATTTCATGGAGAAAGGTTTACCTTGAAGAAGAATCTTGAAAAATATTGAAAAAATCTTGAATGAAGTCTTCTACGTTAATTTTCTCTTACGGTTTTATCGTAGGGTTTGAGAGAGAAGAGAATGATGAATTAAGAGATGAAAATCCTATTATTTTCGGTCTTTAATTACTCAAGAAATTCATTTAGGGTTTTCTTAGATGTAAAAACAGAAAAAATGACCCTTTTTAATGTTTTTGCGTTAGCTAATTCGTCATGCACTGTATCTGGTCTCTAAAATGGCCATAACTTTTTACTCAAACTTTCGATTGTTGTAAAATTTATGGAGTTAGAAAGAAGATTCATATACCATTAATTTAATAGGTTGGGCCACGTAACTCTTTATATTCTAAGAGTTACAGTCATTTGAAGTTGACCAAGTAGAATCTTACATCAAAACTTAATCGATAAGGAAACTTTCAACTCTACTTTGTGCTAGGAGATTTTAGTTACCTTAATTAATATCCAAAACAATTCCCACACTACAGAATTTAACTTTACATGTATGGGTAATTTAAGAATCACCCAACATGACCCTTCAGGTAAATGTAGAATGGTTTGAGTTTTAACTTAGAAATTTTCAGGGTGTTACGATATCTCCTCCTTGGGATCATTCATCTTCAAATGACGGCTTGTATGAGAATGCAAAGGGGTTACTCTTACTGTATTCAAGTCTAACTCACAATCACAAAATAGTTAACATAGGGTAATTCTTCTGATCTAAATCACATGATTCGGGTTTTATACCTTTGTAGGTAATCTCATCCCAAGAACACTACTTCTTACCGCTACATTCAACTAACCTTGATCTCATATCATGAAACACCTAATGTATTACGCATTGTCCACATTTTAAGAACACCACATTTAAGCTCAGAACCTTAAAAACTCCATAGACTCCTACTAACCCACTTTCTAAGAACTTCTCATCCTCTCATCATCTCTACCAATTGAACTTTCACGCATTACCACTACGAAACTGACTTACTACTCATTGTAAAACTTTATCTCCATTTTCCTCCACATTCATAACCTTAGATGGAATGAACACACAATGACTATCAAAATAAGAAATACCAATGCTCTCCTCCATCATCACACTACTACTATCAAAAACACCACTCTCCAAAACTAAAAAGGATTACCGAAAGGACTTTAGGGTGAAAGATCATAAGCACGATTCATTTAGGAATTCTGATATAAGAATATGCATGCCATAACATTATGTTACTAGACATTGAGAGTAATTCATAGATTTGTGAGACTGAACATACTGTGAGACATGATTGCTTATATGAATAGGTTCATAGCATAAGACTAGTATCCATAACTTTATGGAATAAGATACAGATAAATGGACTAAAAAGTCTTCGCCCTTCATTCTGGAATTTGAGCATAGATATGAAGCTCTCTAAAGTGTATGAGCATAGGTCATGGACATAATTCTGATATTAGAAGTATCCAAAAGATTTTGTAATATCTGGACTTCAGGAATACACAACATTATGAATGGATTGATGTACCTCTAAAGCTCTTTCGGAAGACATAACTATCTCATTCTCAACACTTCAGTTGATTTCTCATCTTATCATCACCCCTTTAGGTTTTAAACTGACACTTTAAAGCCATGGCTCTAGTCCATCATCTCTAAACAGGACTATATTCACTTTACTTAATACTCAGGAAACTGTTATCTCATGGCTAATGAACTCTCCATAGGCATGTACTAGGACTCCTTCTAAGACCTCTTTCCAATATGCTTCTATTAACATCTTCTCATTGGCTTATAAGGTCGCTCTATTTAACTTTTAAGGAAAGAAAATAAAATTATTGCTTACATCAGCCTATTCCACATTGACAGCTCAAATATACTATCTAGGCACACATGGAAAATCATTAACTAAATGGGAACCTCGTATAGTTACATAAATTTCAGATACACCTCTTAAGGCTCTTGTTACTCTTAAGACTTAGCCTTATTTCACTACCCTCATCTAAAAGTTTGAATCCATACTTGTACCACTCACATTCATTGTAACAAACATCTCAATTCCTCACCTACTGTATGTAAAGTCTACCGTATCAGATCTCAAGACTAACATCATCTCCCTCATGTTGTCATTCTTTTGATCATGATGCTCAATTCAAAATTCAAGTTTAATGTGAAGGAAAATTCATCATTAAAAACTTACTGGGTGCATGCCTAGAAAAATATAATTTGCCTCATCACTGTCTCCCTTCCATTATATTATTGAACATCTGCATGCATTCTTCTAATTTAAGGGAACTTTCACTAATATTGTTCATAATCTCGTAACTCATTCAATCTTTTTGGGTTAAAAATACTACCCAAGAATTCTAAAACATACCATACTCTTAAAGGTATCAGCTGAATAAGGTTTAGAGAAGAGAGTTTATGATTACATCTCGCAGCTTGATTCTATGTATAAAGTGCATTCTTTCGAATCTCAACACTTAAGCTTACACACGGTTTCTCTCAATCTTCTATGCAGTCTCATGGCTTTCTCAAGATTTTTGTTGAGAGTTACTCATTGATAAGGATCTGACTTTTCTTTTAAACCATCTTGAATATGAGGGGTAGTCGAATGGATATGAGAGACACACGAGTTAGAATATGACCCTTTGCACGATTTAGATTAAACAAGAAGGGAAACTTTTCTGAAATGTCTGTAGTCCCTCAATTTTTGAAGTAGGGCCCTCACAACAATTAATAAGATACTATCGACACGACTTCATTAATACCCTAGGACACTTGAACTTTGTACTCTAATACCAAGTTTATCATGACCCCAACCTACACTTTGGACGTGGCCGGCACACACTCGAGAAACATTGTTGGGCCTCGAGTGAACCCTAATCATAGGTGAGTACAAGCGGAAGACTAACTCAAGCATACATAAGCATCAAATTGAAACAAACATTTAAAAACAATTTATTGAATCTCAAAACTTCGCTGAATATATTGAGTATGAAATATTTGTTTTAAATAAAATATCTGAAACTGAAAGACTCTCCAAAACTGTCTATCTATAAAGCCTCTACTATAAAAAGATGAGTGTCGGGAAAAGACCCACAACTACCCAAAATGTTACTAATACTAACAACTCATAAAACTCCTGTTCTCTGAAAACAAGGACATCTTAATCAAAATCTGACTTGTAGTTGAAACTGATCTCAACAGGCTCTTTATGATGATCCTAAGAAATTGTATCTACGTCATTAAAAGATGTAGGTTGAATGACATCAGTATATTGAATGTACGAGTATGTAATATAGTTGAATAACAAATAACTAAATGAAAGGACTGCTATAGATAAAACATAAACTCAATTGAATGTAAAGCATTAAAGGAATGAAATCATTTAAACCATTACAAAAAAACTTACTCACCTCTGAAACTCAGCATAATAAGTGATATAATAAAAATACACTTTTAACTATATTTGAGAGACTCTCTAACCGACAACCATCACAATGAGCTACGCGATGGTACAACGTCTCACCCACGTTGCTAGCAAAGTCATATACCTTGTCGGGGTATAGAAAATTGTTAATTAAGTAGAACCACTAAGATATGCTTAAAAACAATAAGGAATCATCTAAAAAGTATGATCCTATAACCATGTTGGCATATATGGTTTATGAGGATTTTGAATTTTCTAAAATCATCCCCATATCGGTGCTCAATACTACTCCTAAAAATATATAGAACTTATGCTCAAATGTATAAAAACACAAATTGAGATAATTATTCAAAAGATTCTCTTTAAAGAGATACTTCTCAAAACTCATCATGAACTCATTTAAAAATCAAGGTTTCCTCTCGCTTTAAATATAGAAATTTTTACACATGGGAATACTTATTTCACTTATACTAATTTTTAAGCATGAAACTCAACTCTGCTCATTTTCTTACTCATTCACTCAAGTCTTAAAACAAATTTTAGAAGATTGTAAAAGACTTCTCAAAAATGACTCAAAAAGGTTTCTCGAACTTTACTCTTTATCTTTACTTTAATTTGAAATGAAGATTTAAGAGTCATGAATATATATATAGGATCTCTCAATTATTAATGAAGGCTTTAATAGTTAGTATTGACAAGAGAGCGAAGACACGACTTGAAATAACTCATACTGGACGAAAAACATAGAAGAAAGGGGTCTGACGACCCTGGCATACTACTGGCATAGGGCAGCATGCCTCAAACTATTGAAGGTAGTTTGACGTGCACTTCTCGGGCAGCCTGCCAAGGTCCAAACTACTAAACAGTAGTTTGTGCACACTGTTGGCGGGGCGCACATCCCCCTACCCTTGAAGGCCTAACTCTTCTAGAATCGAATGGTTTACTCCCAAACTCATTTAGATTCACAAACCCAACTAAATTAATCAAAAACCCACTTAAATCCTTCAAGAACATCACTCATTTGCAAAACTCTCACTTCAAGAACTTAACAAGACTCCAATGTCAAAGAATGAAGCAAAACCTTAAGAACTCCGCAGGAATTGAAAGCAACCAAGCTCAAGAATGAATTTATGGATGAAAATCACATGATTGGCATAAGGGTAAAAGAACCCAACACTATTAGAGCTTACATACCTTGGCGAAATATTCAAGTTCTTGAAAGAATGCTTGAATCCTTTTTCTTTTCTCCTCTTGAACCTTTCTCTAAAAACTCTACGCTCTTTTGGAATGACTGAAAACAGATTTTAATCACTTTAGACCCCTATTTAGGTGAATAAAAACATGGTAGGCTAGTGGAGTAAGGAAACGACAAAAATACCCCTCCTTAAAATGGATGAAAATGCCTTAACTAGAGAGGCTCACTCAAATGGGCATAACTCCTTCATCCAAACTCGAAATTTAGCAAACTTTGTGGCATTGGAAATATGACTCAAAGACCTTCAATTTTACATCTCATGGGCCATCTAACTCATCATATGCTAAAATTTAAGGTCGTTTGAAGTTGACACCCAAAATATTAAAACTAACCAAAGTTCAAGGTGTTACAATATCTCCCCTTGGGAACATTCATCCTCATGAGATCACACTAGATAGAGCAGGGGTGGAACACATTTAACAACCTAATATCTAGCATGAAACAAGCAATTTACTTAGCTCAGGTTATTAATTTAAGGAGTGCTTTACAAAGAGTTAGTACCTTGATCTGGAAATTCTCCGAAAGGGAAGAGATGTGGGTATCCTTCTTCATATCCTCCTCAGCCTCCCAAGTAGCTTCCTCAACAAATTGATTTCTCCATATGACTTTGACTAGTGCAACCACATTGGTTCTCAACTTGCAAACCTGACGATTATGAATTTGAACGGGTATCTCGTTATAATGTTGGTTGTTCTTAATACAATTATTCTCGATAGGTATAATAAGTGAAGGATCACCCATAAACTTCTTCAGCATAGAAATGTGGAATACTGGATGGACTGTTGCTAACTGTGATGGTAGATCAAACTCATAAGCTACATTGCTGATTCTTTTGGATATACTATAAGGACCAATATACTGGGGATTGATTTTCCCTTTCTTTCCAAATCTCATAACACTATTCATGGGTGAAACCTTCAAGTATACCCAATCTTAACCTCAAACTCGAAGTCTCTTCTCCTAAGATTTGTATAGGATTTCTGACGACCTTGTGTTGTATTTAGCCTTTTTAGAATAATCTTCACCCTTTTTTGAATAATCTTCACCTTCTCCATGGCTTAATAAACTAAGTCTGGACATATCAAGACAGCTTCACTAACCTCAAACCATCCAATAGGAGATCTAAATTTACGCCTATAAAGAGGCTCATAAGGAGCCATCTAGATGCTAGAATGATAACTAATGTTGTTAGCAAACTCTATGAGAGGTAGGTGATCATCCCAATTACCTTTGAATTTGATCACATAAACCGTCAACATATCCTCTAAAGTCTGAATCCTAAGATTTGCTTGACCATTATTCTGAGGAAGGATTGAAGTACTCAAATTAACCTTCGAACCTAACCCTTTCTGGAAAAAGACTTCCAAAATTATATGCTAAATTATGCACCTCTAACTTAGATGATAGACATAGGAACTCCATGAAGTCAGACTATCTCTTGAATAGATAATCTGTCATATTTTTTTGCTGAATAAGTAGTCTTTACCGGTAATAAGTTGTCTGATTTAGTCATCCAATCTACAATCACCCAAATCAAATCATGCTGCCTTCAAGACCACGGTAAGCTGGTATTGAAATCCATATTAATTATCTCCCATTTTCATTTCGGGAGATCTATATTCTGAGCCATACCATAGGGCTTTTGGTGCTCTACCTTGACTTGTTGTCAATTTGGGCATTTAGCAAGGAACTCTGCAATACACATCTTCATACGACTCCACCAATATACTTCCTTAAGTCATGATATATCTTTGTGGAGTCGGGATGGATGGAATATTTGGAACTATGAGTTTCCTCAATGATCCTCTCTTGGAGTTCATCAACTTTTGGTACACATAATTTACCTAGATACCTAAATATATCATCTCCCCCTTGTTAAAAATCCATCACTTTCTGCCGATGAACATTTTCGTTCAATATAAGCAAAACAGGGTCTGATCTTGTTTCTCTTTCATTTCAGACACTAGTGATGATTTAGCCCAATTCATCACCACCACTCTATCTCCATTGTAGGACTCCCAATCGTGCAAGTCTATGCATATCTTGGCTAAATCTTTCTTGCCTTCCTCAACATGAGTAGTACTTCCTATCGACAACATGTTCAAAGCATCGCCTTATCTTATTGATAGAGGATACTCATGTTGTTATCCTTGTGCAACTCTAACGACCTCCTATGTCTGAGATTAAGCTCTTTCTGATTGAAAACATACTGAATACTCTTCTGATCAGTGAACACATCTACATGAACACCATAGACATAGTAATGCCATATTTTCAAAGCAAATACTATAACAACCAACTTTAGATCATGAGTTGGGTAGTTCTTCTCATTAAACTTAAGTTTTCTGGGGGCATAGGCTATAACCTTACCATTCTGTATCAATACACAACCAAGTACAACTCTGAAAGTATCACAATACACAACAAAGCCTTTTGTACCTTTTGGTAGGGTCAACACTAGGGACGTAGTTAACCAGGTTTTCAATTCCTAAAAGCTATTCTAACACACTTCAGCTCATTGAAACTTTACTGCCTTATAAGTCAATTTTGTCAACGTGATAAAATGGATGTAAAGCCTTGAGAAAACTTCTATAATAACCAACCAATCCCAACAAACTCTTTATATCAGTTGGAGAGGTGGGTGTGAGCTAGTTCTGCACTGCAACAATCTTTTGAGTGTTAACTCAAATATCATCACTAGACACAATGTGGGCTTAAGAACACCACATAATCAAGACGAAACTCACCTATGGATAATTTAGCATACAATTCCCTATCCCTGAGAGTTTGGAAGACTATTTTGAGATGACTAGCATGATCCTCCTCATTCCTCGAATAAATTAGGATGTAACACAATAACAAATATGTAAAGATATGGCTTAAACACTCTTTTCATAAGGTCCATGAACGCTGCAGAAGCATTAGTCAAATCGAAAGACATAACCGGTACCCTTAATGACCATAACAGGTCCTAAATGTTGTCTTTGGGATGTCAATTTCTCTTAGTCTCAACTGATTATAGCTAGAGGTCTATCTTAGAAAAGCAAGCGGCAACCTAAAGTTGATCAAAAAGATCATCAATTCTCAGAACAGTATAGTTATTCTTTACTGTGACCTTTTTCAATTGGGGGTAATCAACACACATCCTAAGAGAACAACCTTTCTTCCTCGCAAATAAAATCTGAGCGGCCCAAGCTGAGACACTAGGTCAAATAAAACCTTAATCAAGGAGATCTTTTAACTTAGTTGGAGCCATTCTATATGGTGGAATAGAGATACGTTACGCATCATGAATAATATATATGCCAAAGTCAATTTCTCTCTCATGAGGGACTCTATGGAGGTCATCTGGAAAGACCTCTAGAAAGTCAATCACAACTGGAACTGACTGAATAGGCGGTGTCTCAGCACTAGCATCATTAACTTGAACTAAGTGATAGATGCACCCCTTAGAAACTAACTTTCTGGCCTTAAGATATGAAATTAAAAATGACCCTTAGGCACTGCTGAACTACTCGTTCACTCTATAACAGCCTTAGTAGGAAACTAGAATTTAACTACTCGAGTTTTATAATCAATTAAGACATAAAAAGCATGAAGCTAGTCCATACCTAGAATAACATCAAATTCCACCATGTCTAACTCGACTAAGTCAGTCATGGTGTCCTTGTGATTGAAAGAGATGGTACAATCATAATAAACTCTCTCGGCTAGAATAGAGTCACCAATAGGTATGGAAACACTAAAGGGCTTAATAACTAATTTGGGAAGAATATAAAATTTCATAGCTATATACAGAGTCACAAAAGATAAATTCACACCTGGATAAAGTAATGCATATACATTAAAAGTAAAGGCTTTGATCATACCATTGACAACATCTGGTGAATTCTCCTACTCTTGGCGCCTGGTGATAGCATACAGACAGTTTGCTCCTCCGCCTATCCCTTAAGTAGCTCCTCTTGGAGAAGCCCTACCTACTTGAGTCGCCAAAGCAGATTGGGATCAATTTCCCCCATTACCATTACCTTGCATGTTCTTAGGCACTCTCATAAAATTACTTTCCTGACCACACTTGAAGCAGCAATTGGAGCCATCATAACATGCTCCTATATGGTTGCTACCACACTTAGCACATGTAGGGGTCCATTTGGCCCCTTGTGCCACACTACCCTGAGATTGAGTAGGTCGAGCTTTGAAGTTCTACGAATTTTGATTCTTGAACTCACCTCTCTTCTTTGGTGTAGGTGCACTAGATAATGATGGTGCAAGTCCAGTTGGCCTTTGCTGAAAAGATGATCGGTTCAAATTTTTGGTAATCTGATGTCTAGGCTAAGTACATGCTGTCTTAGCCCTCTTACTGCAGAACTCCTCCCTATCTTTCAAGTTGTCTTCCTCAACCAACTACACATGGATCATAAGTATGGCTATGTCCATGTCCTCTATAAATATAGGATTCTTACCCTCTTTTCTTGACAAACGGGATAGTCTAGACAAAAATAGACTCATCTTGCTCCTCATATCAGCAGCCATCTACGGAGCATAATGGGACAGTTGAGTGAACTTAAGGCTATACTCATAAACACTCATAGACTCCTATTTAAGAGTGAGAAACTCTCTTACCTTTGCCTCTCTTAGCTCGGGGGGAAAGGAACTCCCCAAGAAAGATGTTTCAAACACAATCCAACTTACAATTAATGTCCCTTCAGCCCTGCTCTTCATCCATTGGTCGTAATTAATAAATATGCAACTAATCTACACATTCAACATCAACAACACATATAAATTCAAACACCTTCTGTAGTTCCTCCACAAAGTTCTCCACATCATCATTGACATTTGACCCTGTGAATTCTGGAGGATTCATTTTCAAGAACTCGCGGATCCTAGATCTGTCTACCACATCTTGCTGAACCACTCTTTGTTAGCCAACTTCATTAGCCACAACTTGACTCAACATCCATATAGCATCCCAGAACTCAGCATTTGTGACCTCTCCTTGAAGGGGTTGTAGTTCTGGGGCATTGAGTAACCTTATATCTTACAGATCAACATTTCTCCTTGTAGGACGACCTAAAACAGATCTTCATAGAGGCATGATTTGAAAAGATACAGACAAGCATGAATTAGAAGGAAACTTTCACAGAGTTGAACTCTATCGCACGAAAAATAGGAAGAAAGAAGTGAACTTTTTCCTAAATATTGAAGCTTCCTAATTGTAGATGTGGTGCTCTTCACATCGATAAAAATGACTCTACATAAATGACTTCATAGAAACCATAGGACTATTTAACTCTGTGCTCTTATACTAAGTTTGACACGCTTAGAGTCCACACCCTAGATGTGCCCAAAACTTGAGAACTATTGCTGGTCCCAAGTGAACCCTTAGTCTGACTATTACTCCATGGAAGATTTACTCAAGTGAAATAGGAACCAAAAATGCAAAACTCAACACATAAAGTATCATTAATGAAAATATTTTAACTCAAAACTATCTGAAAATACTCAAATGAACATAAGTGTTCAACTCAAAGTATTTAAAACATCAACAAGGGAAATGGAAAAAGACTCCTCAACAACTACTATCTATGAAGCCTCTATATACTATGATTGAAGTGAGGGCAAGATCTATGACATCCTAACGAAACAAAACCATAATCTGAAGACCTCCGGAAAGCAAGGAGGCTCAACAAAGCTAGCTGGAATGCGATAGGATCAACGAAGTGCATGTTGATTATCCTGAATACCTGTATCTATGTGTTAAAATGATACAGGCCAGATGGCATGAGTACATTGAATGTACGATCATGTAAGGAGAACACTGAACATAGTGATACATAGCTAAACTGGTCGAAAGGGAAAACATACACACCTCAACTCAACTAAACTAATCATGAAAGCAACAATAAAAGATGTAATATCTATAATGCTTTTAAAACATTAGATAATAACTCAATGTATATAAAAATACAACAATAAATTATTTACTCTTATTTGGGAGATTCTCTAACCGACAATCATCACTATGAGCTACGTGATGATACAACGTGTCGCTCATGTTGCCAGAGCAGTCCTATATCTTCCCTGGGTATAGAACATCCTCAACTAAGTGGATCTACTAAGCTATGCTTAAAGATCGAAAGAGTCATCCAAAAAGTATGATCATTTACTATAGATGGTTTATAAGGATTTTGAGTTGTCTGAACTTTTCCATGTATCGATGCTCAATACTACTACCAATAACATATAGAAATCATGCTCAAATGTATAAAAAGATAATTCATCCTCAACTTGAGATAATTACTAAAAAGATTCTCTTAAAAGAGATACTGCTCAAAACTCTTTATGAACTAGTTTAGAAATTAAAGGTTTCCTCTCGTTTTAAATGTAAAGGTGTTTACATTTGGAAATACTTAATGCCCTTATACTCATTTTGAAACATGAAACTCAACTCTCCTCATTCTCTTACTTATTCACTTAAGTCTTAAAACAAGTGTTAGAAAATTTTAAAAGACTTGTAAAAAATGACTGAAAAAGGTTTCTCAAACTTTACTCCTAATCTCTACTTCAATTTGAAATGAAGATTAAAGAGTTATGAATAAGATATATAGGATCTCTCAATGATTAAACAAGTCTTAGATAGTTAGTATTGAGAACTGAGCGAAGACAAGACTTGAAAGAACTCATGCAGGATGATGAATGGAGAAGAAAGGGGCCTGACGACCCTGGCGTACTGCAGGAGCAGGGCACCAAGCCTCAAACTTTATAAGGTAGTTTGGGCGCACTGTTGGCGCAGCGTCCAACCCCATACCCAGATTATTGATGAATATTTCTTGCTCAATTCAAGGCCTAACTCAGCTAGAATCGAATGGCTTAGTCCCAAACTCATTTACATTCACAAACCCAACATAATTATTCAAAACCCACTCAAATTCTATCAAGAACATCACTTATTCGCAAAACCCTCACTGAAGAACATATTATAATTTGTGTAGTATCTTATTAATTGAATAACATCTCTATAATATTCTCTTAAATCATTCAAATGTTAGCCTCATTTATCCAATTTATTTCAATTCTACATTTTTTTCCATTCAATTCCATTTCAAATTTAGCCTCTTATATTAATTTAGTTGCAATTTTAGCCCTTTTGTTCTTTGTGATTATAACCAATTCATTCCAACTCAATCTTTCAATCCTATCCCCTCATCTCACTCTAATTTAATCTCAGTCATTCATCGCATTTAGATCAACGGACCAGATCTCTTAATCATTTCCTTCCTAATTTAACACCTAAAACACAAAAACCCTAAAACAAATTCATTCTTTTCTCCTCTCCTCTAGACTAGAGCCCAACCCCTCTTCCTCTCGCCTCTCTATTATCTGACGAGACTACTCCCATCATGAGCCATTGGCCAACAAGAAAGGTCGTCGATTGTCCTCTTTGCCTTTCATCATCCTCTCCCTCCTCTTTCTCTCCCCTTGCCTCCGCTCTTCTCTCTTTCCGGTTAGGATGAGTGACATCAACAACAATAGCCAGTGAGAACCAGCCTTGACTCCGGCAAGCAGCTGCAACAGAGAGTGACATGTGAGCTCCACTCTCCTTCTCTCTTCTCTCCATCGAAGATGACCACAACAACAACAAGAGCAGCACTAGTCCGAGCTCCGGTCAGTAGATGCGTGGACTATGAATGCCACTCCGACTAAGTGAGTTTCGGTGAAGCACGAGGTTTGCAATTTGTTTGAAAGCGGATCTCATCAGATCCATCACCGGTACTCTTTTAAATTATTGCTCCATCTATTTAACCCTCTGCTATATCTTTCAAATGATTCATATATGTTTGCATATAATTTCTTACTATCATTTGAATATGCTTGTTATAGTTTTTTATATGCAACTGCTCATGATTCTTGGATTGATAGCTGCTAAACCTGCTCATTTTTACTTGTTAAAATACTCATAGAATTGTCGATTTGGTCTAAAACATTCTGTTTATGAAGTTTACTGTCTCTATGTGCCTTTTGAACTTGAGATTAGTATTAATGTAATTATATATCTCTATGGTTGTTGGAGTATGGTTTGGCAGGATTCACTATTAACTGATTGATTTGCTTAATTTCTATTGACTATTCTTTGTGATTAAATTTATATTTCTAAGATCGTTAGAGTATGGTTGGGCAGGATTCACTATAAATGTTATTTCTCTGCTCTAATATTGGAATTTGTTATTCTTTGTCTTAATATGGTATGGTGAATGGGTTTAGAAAGGAGTTTGTAAAGGCGTATGTCTTGATAATTGATTTGGGATGTAAGTATTTCTTTCCTTTATATTAATTATTTCTTTGCCTAATTCTGCATATTTATTTTAATTGACTGTTGGTAAATGAGCAGATTTTTAATTACATAGTTTTGAAAAAAAAAAGTTTTAGTGATTTTGTCTTGTTTAAAGGAATATAGTATCCCATTAATTGATCCCGTATTATTCCTTTAGTAATAATGTATTTCTCCTCCCACGATTATTTGGTAGGTGACTTTTTACTTCTACTTGATAGATCTTTCACTTGTTTAAGTTGTGCCTACTGTTTCTTTATTTGTTTTTTGGTAAATCTTTATTTTGTTAAAGTAAAAGAATCCTTACCGATTGGGCTTCCTTCTGAATAAGGAAAATATTTTTAATTAAACCAGATTTAGCCTTTTCCCTTTTATGTCTATCCTCTCTTGGACTAAATAAAGAGAGCTCCATTTCATTCTTTTGGACACACTTAAAACACTTTAACAAGAGCAAAATTACTCTCTACTCTAAAGAAAAAAAAAATCCAGTGAACATTCTGAGAGGTGCTTCTTCATTCAGTTTTGTTGTGTTCGGGTTGAATATTGGTTTAAGTTTGTCTTCATTGCTGATTTATTAAACTGCTTAATCAATTAGTATTCTTCTCATATTTTACTTTTCTTTTTTGCATCAATGTCTATCTGCTTTTATGCATGAGTTCACAATGTGTACAATAAATAAAGGAAGCATCCGGGTCAGTTTTCCTAATCTTTCTGTCTCAGTGCATAATTTTATATGATTCCATGACTTGTTTGAAATTCGTGTCTATCTTGAATGCTTTAGGATTCTGCCTTTTATAAATGATCTTATCAAATACACTTATTCGTATCTCTCATTGTACTTTAAACGGATTTTTGAACTTAAAAGTTTAAGATATTGAAGAGTCGCCTAGGAGGGCATTAAAAACATCTATCCTAAGCTTATATTTTTATAGTGTTAATCATATTAATTTTTATATGTTCTTTTTTGTTTAATGAAAATCCTCAAAAGAAATGATCGAGAATTAAATTATAATTAACATAATGTAAGTCACTTCATTTTTTCCTTCCTAAGTATAGTTTTATTAATTTATTTTATAAGGATAAATAGGAATAAAAATGTGTTAGGAAAATGTCATCGGTTTGAATTGTGTCACTGATAAAAACATAATTTAAGAATGAAATTTCATTTTGTTATAGGATTGATTGTTAAAGCATAAATCATCTGACACACATAAAATATTAAACATCTTTTAACAATTTTCTCAAATGCATAGTTTAATAAAGAGAAATAACATGAAAAAAAGATTGATACCTAATTCATAAAAAAGAGCTAGATACAAAGAACACTAACATTTTATGATGATATTCCTTATATTTGTTCAAATAAATGTCTACCTTGCAGCCTTGAATTGAATAATAATGAAAAAAGGATCAAAATTTCAATCGTGATACTTAAATTAGAAGCAGAGATGAATAAAGAAAAGTAACCTTTATATGATGTCAAATCTGAAACTTCTTAGTAGAAACCTTTAGATCCAAGTCATAAAATAAAAAATAATGAGTCAAAGATCAAATGTTAGATCCATAGTCTTAAATGCTTGAATAATACATAAAGTGTAGTCAAAATAAGAAGAAATATAAAAGGATAAAAAAATCATACTCTATATATTTTTTGTAGAAATACAAGGAGAGTGAGCAAAAATATCATGTAAAGGCTTTGTTTCGGCCATGACGATAGGCGAAGAGACCAAGGTATAGTGAAACTGATAGGCTAGAAGTGCTTGCTAGGGTTTTTTATGAAACTAATTTTTATAGGCTCTAACAACACATCATTTTTACTAAATCACTCTTATTAACATAAAAGTATTACTAAGAAAACTTAGACATTAGCAGAAAGCTCTCTAAATGTGTTGTATATAGAGTGCATTATCATCATATTTGAGTGTACTATCTGATGTGTTGTAGATGATGTCTATTTTCTATTGAACCTTTCTTTAATGGAAAAGAAATAAAGGAACTGTTATTGTTGAAAGACTTCAAAAACCAACTAAATTGATTTAAATATCCTAATTAGTAGTAAATGTATTAGAATGTTAAATGACAAAACTAATCGTATTGATATTAAAAACTTAAAGTACAAAAACAAATATTTAAATTCATACTTTTATATAGAAAAATTTAATATATATACTTGATGACTAATCCCTATATAATTTTGTCCCTAAACCAAAATCCTTCTAGTGATCGTTGTGGAACGTCTCCAAAGCTTCCATTTTGCAAGTTTTTGGAAATTGAATTCGAATAAATGGGTTTGAAAGAACAAATATTTTTAGTTTTTTGGAATAAAGACCAAAGAAAATCTGAGTTGGTTGAATCAATTCTTTCAGTTTTCTATCTTTATTTCTTGCTTTTTCATGCATGCCTATTGTTTGTTGAGATCTCGATTGATGATTCCTTGTTGCTTCATTTTTGTTAGGATTTTCCAGTAGAGGTTCCTCTAATGGTCCACCTAAGTATAAAAATGATAGGGTGTCTAACCCTAAACCTAAAATAGGGAATGGTGGTGGTTCTTCGTTGGCTAGGTTTACTTGTGACAAGTGTGGGAAGAAACATGATGGTAAGTACCTAGCCGGCACTAATGGTTGCTTTAGCTGCGGGAAGAGTGGTCATAAAATGAGATATTTCCCAATGCTTATAGCAAAAGGAAGGGAAGGCAAACAAGCTCCTCCTACTGGTTCGAAATTCAACGCTCCAAAGCAAAACTTCTTCTATGCTCTCTAAACCTGGGGCGACCAAGAGAGTTTTCTGGATGTAGTTACTGGTATGCTAAAGGATTTTCAACTTGATGTATATGCTTTGCTCGATTCCGGTGCTACTTTGTCCTTTGTGACACCTTATGTGACCATGAAGTTTGATGTGCTCCCTGATATATTGTTAAAACCTTTTTTTTTTGTCTCTACTCCTACTGGTAATTCTGTGGTGGCTAAGAGGGTCTATAGAAAGTGTCCCGTTTCCTTATCCTATAGAGTTACTTTTGTTAACTTGGTAGAGCTTGACATGTTAGACTTTGACGCCATTCTTGGTATGAATTGGTTGCATTCTTGTTATGCTTCTATAGATTGTAGAACTCGAGTGGTCAGATTTCAGTTTCGAAATGAGCCTATCCTTCAGTGGAAGGGGGAAATTATATACCTAAGGGTCGGTTTGTCTCTTGTCTTAAAGCCAGAAGGATGATTTCTAAGGGTTGCATTTATCATCTAGTTAGGGTGAGGGATGTAGATTCTAAAACCCCTACTCTTGAGTCGATCCCCATAGTTAAAGAGTTTCCAAAAGTTTTCCTTGATGATTTACTCGATATTCCTCCCGAGCGGGAAATAGACTTCGGTATTGACCTTCTCCCATATACGTAAACTATCCCTATTCCTCCTTATAGAATGGCTTCGGTGGAACTTAAAGATTTGAAAGATCAATTAAAGGATTTTTGGATAAGGGCTTCATCCTGAGTATCTTTCCATGGGGTGCTCCAGTGTTGTTTGTTAGGAAGAAAGATGGTTCACTCCATATGTGTATTGACTATCGGCAACTGAACAAAGTGACCATTAGGAACAAATATCCTCTCCCAAGAATAGATGATTTGTTTGATCAATTTTAAGGAGCAAGTTATTTCTCTAAGATCGATCTTCGTTCGGGTTACCACCAATTGAGAGTGAAGGATAATGGCATTACAAAGATGGATTTTTGAGCTCGGTATGGTTATTATGAGTTTTTGGTAATGTCATTTGGGTTGACTAATGCTCCAGTGGCGTTTATGGATTTGATGAATAGGGTGTTTAGACAATACCTTGATATGTTCGTAATTGTGTTTATCAATGATATTTTGATCTATTCGAAAAGTGTGGAAGAGCATATTGATCATTTAAGGATCGCGTTGCAAATTCTTAAGGACCAGCAACTTTTTGCAAAGTTTAGCAAATGTGAATTTTGGCTAAGGTCCGTAGCTTTTCTTGGGCATATTGTGTCAAACAAGGGTATTGAGGTAGATCCTATCAAGACGGATGCGGTCAAGAGTTGGCCTAGACCTCTAACTTCTTCCAATATTAGAAACTTCTTGGGTTTCGCTGGTTACTATAGAAGGTTTGTTGAGGGGTTTTCCTCTATTGCTTCTCTTTTGACGGCTTTAACTCAAAAGAAGGGGAAATTCATATGGTCGCAAGCTTGTGAGAATAGTTTCCAAGAGTTGAAGGATAGACATACTTCCACTCCGATGTTGGCCCTATCGAAAGGTACGGATGGTTTTGTGGTGTATTGTGATGCCTCTAGAGTTGGGTTGGGATGTGTGCTTATACATGAGAAGAATTATCCTACCCATGACCTTGAATTAGCAGCGGTAATTTTTGCCTAAAAGATATGGAGGCATTATTTGTGTGGGGTTCATGTTGATGTTTTCACCGATCATAAGAGTTTGCAATATGTGTTTAGCTAAAAAGACTTGAATCTTTGCCAAAGAAGGTGGCTAGAATTATTGAAGGATTATGACATGAGTGTTCTCTATCACCTCGATAAAGCAAATGTGCTAGCAGATGCTCTTAGTCGACTATTAATGGGTATTGTTGTTCATGTTGAGGATGAAAAGAAAGAGTTGGTTCGAGATGTTCATAGGTTGGCCCGAATAGGTGTTCAACTAATGGATTCCACCAAGGGTAGTGTCATGGTTCATAATGTGTCTGAATCATCTTTGTGATGGATGTGATGACTAAGCAAAGTCTTGATCCAATTTTGGTAGAACTGAAAGAGACACTACTCAAAAAGTCCGTTCAGGATTTGTCCAAAGGGGTAGATGGGGTACTTAGATATCAAGGTCGGTTATGTGTTTCAAATGTTGATAACTTGAGGGAACAGATCTTGGCAGAAGATCATAGTTCTCGGTATTCTATTCACTCAAGAGCCACCAAAATGTACCGAATTTGTGAGAGATCTATTAGTGGAATGGGATGAAGAAGGATATTGCGAGATTTGTGGCTAAGTGTCCTAATTGTCAACCAGTGAAGGTTGAGCATGAGAAATCAGGAGATTTATCCCAAGACATTGGTATTCCTACTTGAAAGTGGGAAGATTTGTATATGGACCTTATAGGGTTGCCACGTAATCATCGACAACATGAATCAATTTGGGTAATAGTGGATTGGATGATGAAATCTACTCATTTCATTCCCGTCAAGGTTTCCTATTCGGTGGAAGATTATGCTAAGTTGTACTTAAGAGAAATGGTGAGGCTACATGGAGTGCCTTTTTCCATTATTTCCGATCGAGGTACCCAATTCACTTCACAGTTTTGGAAGTCCTTCCAAAAGGGTCTTGGTACAAAAGTTAAGCTAAGCACGAATTTTCATCCCCAAACTGATGGGCAAGCAGAGCGTACTATTCAGACATTGGAAGACATGTTGAGGGCTTCTGTGATTGATTTTAAGGGCAATTGGGATGATCATTTACCACTAATTGAGTTTTCTTATAATAATAGTTATCACTCGAGTATCGATATGGCTCCATTTAAGGCTCTCTATGGTAGGAGGTGTAGATCTCCTATAGGATAGTCTAAGGTGGGTAAAGTTTCTCTTATAGGTCTAGAATTGGTACATAAGGCCATAGAGAAGATTCGTCTTATTAGAGAGAGGTTGAGAACGGTTCAAAGTCGGTAAAAATCTTAATGTCGATGTTAGAAGGACGGATCTTGAATTTGAAGTTCATGATTGGGTTTATTTGAAAATCTCACTCATGAAGGGTGTAATGAGGTTTGGGAAGAAAGGAATTCTTAGTCCTCGTTTTGTAGGCCCATATGAGATTTTGAGGCGTGTTGGTAAGGTTTCATATGAGCTTGATTTGCCAAATGAGTTGGCATCAGTGCATCCAGTTTTACATGTCTCTATGTTGAAGAAATGTGTTGGGGATCCAACATCCATAGTTTCCTTAGAGGTTTGGAGGTTAAAGAGAATCTTGCTTATGAAGAGGTACCGGTTGAGATTTTAGACCAGCAAGTCAAAAGATTGAGAAACAAGGAAGTTGCTTCTGTAAAAGTTCCATAGAGGAATCACTTAATTAAGGGTGCTACTTGGGAAGCCGTGGCCGATATGATCTCCGGATATCCTCATCCCTTTCCTTCTACTCCTACCCTAGCTTGAGGTAATGAGTTCCTCTTGGTTTGCTTTATGTGTTGGAGTCATGTATGATTTATGTGTTTCCATGATTTCCTTATGATTATGCATGTTCATGAAAAAGCTTAAGTTTTGAAAGGAATGACTTATATGGTTTATTTTCATCATGTTTTTGTGCATTGAGTATGAGTTGACTATGGACTTTATGAGATGATTGTTGAACATGCATTAGCTATGCTCTTTGTGAATGAGTTGCATAAAGGCCCCATGAGATTGTGTTGAGCATGCTTTTAGCTTGGAGAAGGTAGTTCCTCCTCGAATATGAGAAATTTGAAAATTTCATGCATTTTGGGTTGTTAGATATAGTTCCTACTTCCTTATGATGCACTAAGTATGTTTTGCTTGGAGTTGATGTTTTCTCCTTGATTATGTGCATTTTGGTGAGATTACATGCATGATGGGCTGTTAGAGTTAGATTCACCCCTAGGTGATGTTTTGAGAACATCCTAGCTTGGAGTAGATAGTTCCTCCTTGGTTACATGCATTGCATTGTTAGGTTGGGTTGTTAGTTCATCTCCTACTCTTTTAGAACCAGTTTAAATCTCATTCGAGGACGAATGGTCCCAAAGGGGAGATATTGTAACATCTCATATTCAAAATAGACCAAATAACAGCTTTTCAGGACTTAGAGGTGCCATCCACAAGGACCCAACCACGGGCCGTGGGTCAAGCCACAAGCCTTAAGTGGGCCCGTGGCAAGGGCCACCTAAATTGTCCAGACCATGGAACACGATGGGACCTACGGACCGTAGGTGGGACCACACCCCGTGGTCCAGCCAAAACTCTCTGACAAGGAGCCACGAGTGTGCATGACGGACCATAGGTCCATCCACGGTCCATCGATGGGGGTTTCGTGGGTGGCAGCTGACTGTTAAGTTAAGGGGTAGTTGGGCTTTTCCTAATTAATTAATTCATATACTATGTTTCTTTGCCTAAGTTTAGAACCCATATATAGGCCTTTTACCCCCAAATTCACCCCATTTAATTCATTCTTCCGAATTCCCCATAAGAAATCAAATATCCTCCCAAATATTCTCTCTCTAGAACTTGAAGAAGAAGAAGAAGATTCAACCTAGGGGTTCAAGCTAAGGGTTCAATTTCTCCATTGAAGGATAGAATTTGGACTAGAGGTATGGTAGTTTTCATCCATGAACCTCTCTTATTCATGCAGTCCCCAAATTTCCTCTATTTCAAAAGGTAGAATTCCCCAATTAGCTAGGGTTTTCTTCAATCACCTTGGGTTCTTTTGATTATTGATCTTAATGATTTAATTATGTTTAAATATGCATGAATTGATGATGCTTTTATGATGTTTCCCCTATGAACCAATGCAAACCCCTATGTTTCCAAATTGTGATCCCATAATATGGGTTGTTGATTATGAAAGAGGAGTTTTATGATCTAAAGCATGAAGTAATAGGATTACATGAATTTATGATTAAATCCATATCTAATGTTTGAATTCTAGATTTGGTGATTGAAAGTAAACTTTGAACCGTGAAAGGGCAATGTATGAGTTTATGCATAATCTTATGAAACCTATGTTTAAAGGGTACTTTAAGAGTGAAGTGCCAATGTTGTTGTTGTTTTTGTGTTGTTGAAAGGTAATTCTCATAAACATTTGCAACCATGATGTGAAAGGTTTTCTCACATAGAAAGGATTCTTAGGTTGATAGGCTTCCTCACCTAATGGAATCAATGAATAAGAGTTATCCTAATGAACTAGCTTGGATTGACAAGACGACATGCCTTTCCATGGACGATGAGAATAAGTAAGAAAATACTATTATGTGGGAATTATGCTTAGAAGCGAGTGGATATTGACATTGAGATGAAAGCTCTCCTATCAACAGAGGCCGGGTTTCTAGAAGAAGTATAATCTCCTTATCCCATAACTATTTACCCCCATAGGTTGATTAAATAGTGGATCCACTAAAGCTAGAAGTTCATGGTTTTATCTTAAGCAAGTAGAACAACTCTTTTCAGTGTGGTAGACACCGGGTGATCATGTTATAGCTCACATGGTCTCTATGTCGGTTAAGGCTAATTTTCCCACAACATGATGATTAATGAACTAAGGTTACTCAAAGAAGTATTTCATATGTGTTCAAAGATTTAAAGATTTTTTAGCTTGCATTTACCACGATGATATGACTTATGTTTTCAAACCTTCTTATATCATGTTTTACTTGGTCAATTGCATGTCATGAAATGAAATGTCGTTCTTAGCATGTTTTAAATTTTTTTATGCATAGCTATCATACTTAGTGCATTTTTGTACTAACACATACTCTTGCCTACATTTTCCCCAAATGTAGGGTCCGACAGGTAGGGTTCCCATTTTAGTGGCTAGAGCTTGGAATTTGATTCTTTCCGAGCTTGGTGAGTCCTCATGGTTTGAGGACGGATTTTCCTTATTGTAGTTTCTCTTTCGTATTTCCTTTTTTGAACATGATGTTGGGCTAGGCCCACTTTCATTCAATTGTAATAGATTGTTATGCTGAGACATGAGTTCGACTTCTGCTTTTCTATAAAACTGTTTTGGACTTAAAATGATTGTTTTACTCTTTAATGTTCTATTACTTTATGTTATGATATACTAAGTGGCTTGTATGGAGTCCTTCGGTGTTCTATATGCCATGTTACGTTTAGGGGGTACTCCTGCGTCGTGACAAAATATAGCAGAACCCACAGGCAATTTTTCCAAAAATGTATATGAAGAAGCCTGTAAAAAGGGATAATAAATAAGATCAACTTCCAATCATCATTGCTGGGATTTTTAACAGAGTTAAAAAATTACCAAAATAGCAAAATGAAATTGTAATAGCTATGAATCTCTATGACTTACCGTAAAAGATTAAGCTTTAAGAAATAGGAGGAAGAAAACTTTGAGAAATGAAACATACTTCATAAAAAGTTTAATTAATGTATTTGAATTTGACTCCCCTATAGAGGAAAAAAACCTACAAATAATAGATGTAGAAATAAAAGTTTTGTTTACTAAAAATCAAAAGTTATGAATTTAACCATTTCAGCAGCATTATGAGTTGTTGACTGAGAGGCGCAAGAGTAATAATATTGCAATTGAAATTAGTTTTTTTCTATATTCTTTCTTTTCTTGGTGTCTTTGAATTAAGTGTTGGATTTTAAAAGGTGTGAATGAAAAATGAAGAGTTGTGGCTTTTTGTGAAAACTTGTGACTTTTGTGAAAAGTGGTGACTTTTATGAAGAGTTCTGACATTTCTAAATAGTTGTGACTTTTCCGTAAGGTTGTGACTTTTAAGAAAATGTTGCTTTGTCCATCATTTTTTATCAAAATATTGATCAAATATTTAAACGAAACGATGGACAAAAATGATGTTGTTTGTTACTCCTCATTTTATATTACATGGGTAGATGCTCATTTTTATTTTCTTTATTCTCTCTTCTCCTCTCTTCTTCTCTCAAACTCTCTCCTCCCCCTCCCACCACCAATGTCGACTTTCTTGATGCCACCACCTCTCCATCGTCCACCTTACCTCCAATAACCCACCTCCATTGTGCCGCCAACCTCCCTCCTCCAGATCCCTATTCTCTCAACTAATTATTAATGTTAGGATTTTAAATTTTATGATTGTTTTTTTATTTACAATTTATGATTTATATATTATTTTATTGTATTTATTTTGTCCAATTTATGTTATCAACATATTTAATTTATGAATTTGATTATGAATTAGTTTATGAACTATAACTTTTATTGTAGGATTTTGGTTTGAATTGGGATTTTTTATATTAGATTGTGAATTAGGAATTTTTGAGCTTGAATTGAAGTATTTTTTATTTTTATAACTAATTAGAAGTTAAAACTTAGAACTTAATGTCATGAACTTGAACTTTAGAATACCTTAATTATAGGATGATTGAACTTGAACTTAGAAAAAAATTATTTTTTTAGGTAATGCCCCATTTCACGAGAAACAACTTTTGTGTGTGCAATGGCCATTATGTTCATTCCGCTTACTGTTATCATGTTTGTAAGGTGTTGCGGGTATGGTTGTGGTTGTGTAGCACCCCACAACTTCTAAGCAAGGATTTATACCATCCTATGTATGTGTATAGGCCCAACCAGATGTTTTTAAGTTATACATATATGTTAAGGTCCTTTATTAAGTGTATAATATAGGCTTTAGGGTCGTAAGGTACCTCAAACACCAAGCCAAGTTCAAAGCTTTCCCATTGGCTAAGTTTTTGCATGAGTTCTTATTTAGGTCAACTTCAAAAGATCATATCTCTTGCCATATAATGAATTACGTGGCCCATGACCTATCAACTTAAAAGTCTATGAGTCATCTTTCCAACACCACCAAGTTTGCCTCATTTCAAGTTTACGATAAAATGTTATGACCATTTTACCATAGAGTACGACAACAAAGTTTTCAGAGTCAGTAACTATGAACCTCATCTACAGGTGATTAATTAAAGTATGACCCATTTACACTTGTGGAAAAAACTTCTACAAGTCATTTTTGGTTCTAATTCTTACAAACCCAGTTATGTTAAGGTCTTTTACTAAGTGTATAAGATAGGCTTTGGGGTCGTAAGGTACCTCAAACACCAAGCCAAGTTCAAACCTTTCCTATCGGCTAAGTTTCGCATGAGTTCATACTAAGATCAACATAAAAAAATTATCTCTCGGCATATAATGAATTAGGTGGCCCATGACCTATAAAATTGAAAGTCTATGAATCTTCTTTCCAACTTCACCAAGTTGGCTTCATTTGGAGTTCAGAGTAAAATGTTATGACTGTTTTACCAAAGACTACGACAACAGAGTTTTCAAAGTCAGTAACTATGAACCTCATCTTCGGGTCGTAAATCAAAGTATGACCCATATTGTTCACTTGTGGAAGAAACTTTTGAAAGTCATTTTTTGCATCAAAACTTTTGAAAGTAATTTTTTGGGTCTAATTCTTACAAACCCAGCTACGGGTCGTAAAAGAATCTATGGTACATAATTTGGGCCTATAGAATGAAGTTCTAAATCTTATTTTTGAGTATGATTTCCACATATTTGATTACGGGTCATAAATCCAATTCTGGGATTTAATTTGGGCCCATAGAATGAACTTCAAAAACTCAAAATTTCACTCAAACTTCCACATATGGAATCTACAACTCGTAGATCAAACCATAGACCATAGATAGCCTCGTGGAAGGTTTTCGACAACTTTTTAATAAGAGTTTCTTTTGTATTTTCCCAATTTTCTTAAGTCTAAGCCATGACATTACACATATCCTAAAAGGGTTTCATGCTCAAGACTCAATTCCTACACTCTTAACTCCCTCAAACTCATAAACTACTGCAATCAAGTCAAAAACTAAGGTTTCAAGTCTCTCAGGGAAGTTCTTCTTCCAAATCTGAATCTCTCAGGTATGTAAGGCTTCAATGAGAGTATCCCTTCATTCTCATGCCTAAAGTATTTTGATTCTCAAGAATTTCACTAGATTGTTAGAAGTAAAGCTAAGGTTTTTTTTATGAAATTTGACATTTCTTCAATAGGCTACATTTTCATTGTTTCACTTTGGTGCCAATTTGGCATGATTTTTATGTCGTTCAAATCCTTATGGATTTTAAGCATGAAAGCAAGCATGATATGAATTACAACCTGAACACAGGTTATTTTAAGATATGACTTTGGAGCTTAGTCTCATATATTATTCGAGATGATAAGTGGTTTTCATACTTATGAGAATTATATGAACATGTTGTTTTGGGAGGACTATTTAGTACCGATAAGACTCAAGTTTAGAAAAATCAAGTTTCATAACTAAGCACCAAAGTAGGATTATATTTCACCGCTTAGTCAGTTAGTGGATCTACATACAATATGATATGGTTCTATACTTTGACAAGGTATAGGGTAGCCCATCCAACTGGATTATAAGTTAGGCTTCATGAGCTTATTTGGGGACTCCATGGTTTTAGAATTCTAGACTTCTATTATGTTATCTTTGGTTTTGAGGTAGTTGTGGGTCATGTCCCGAAAGACTTATATTTTCATCCTAAGTAGTACAGGCATTATTCAGACATTAGTAATGTAGTCTCATGGAATTGTTACTCGCACTATTCAGTCTATGTTAAAAATATATTTCAGTTTCCGCCTTAGTTTCATATGTTATGCCTGATATGCTAAGCCAAGGATTAGCCCGGAATCACTCATGGTACCAGGTACCATGTCTCGGTTGGGGTGTAGACTTGGGTTGTGATAAACTTGGCATCAAAGCACTAGGTTCAAGTGTCCTGGGATATATGAAAAGTTGCATCTAGTGGATTCTTTTTTATGGGTGTGCAACACGTTATACTTATAAGGAGGAGGTTGGGATATTTAGGAAATACTTTCCCTTTTTTCATATTCTAGATTGTGCAATAGAGCTATCCCCTAAGAAACATATGCAAATTTGTTTTAATTCATCTAACTATTCCTTAATTTTGAGGTGATAGAGGCAGTAAAGCTTAATTCCTACATATAGGGTATCCTGAAGATAGAATTATCAATATTTCAAGGAGCGCTAAAAGGGCTTGAGAGGAGCCCATTACTGTGCTTTAGCTCATCAATTCTAAATCTTACGTCCTTATTTATGCATTTAGATCCTTCTATAATCCTTCGCTACCATAGACCATTCATGGAAGCAGAAAGTATGTGTCCAAAATCTTTGGTTGGTATTGTCACCGATAAGATAGTGTGATTTGGGATCTTATGATTTATTAGTTGAATGACCCAAAATTAGGAGTATAAATCTTGAAGTCTAGTATATGTATATATGCATGGAAGTTACGTATCCAATATGTAAGAATTGAGGTGAAATGTTTTTAGGTGTTAACCAAGGGATAGTAAGTTGATGTAGATCTCATGGTAGAATGTAGATAAAAAGTCATTGGTTAAGGTGACTTAGATTATGATTGAACTAGTGAAGGAGTTTATGATTTAGGTCATTAATGAAAGTATAAGGTGGTTAAGGATTGATAGATCTAAGCTCTACTTCGTGATTATAAAAATGAACCTCTTGATACTTATAGAGTTGTGAATGTTGCTTAGACGTATGAATGGATAAGTAGTAGTGATGTGTGAAAGAAGGATATGCTAATGTATTATAATTAGATACACTGTAACATTAAGATTGAGTACTATTAGTAAGAAATTTGGGTGGACTAGTGTTTCTCAATTTATTTATTTATTTATCTAGTAGTTGTTAAGCTAGAATAGTATGTGAAGTTGGGTTGTTATGCATGTTTGGTGCTAGACGCTAAATTTTTTGAAATGTGAATGGTCACCAGGTGGAAATAAATTATAGTTTGGGTATTAGTAATGCTAGTTTTATGGAATTGATCTAGTAGGCTTTAATTATTGTATGTGAAAATTAAGTTTATGAATTTTCAATAAGGATGACGATGCAAGTATGATATAGATGCGATCCATAGGGGATATGACGAATGGTGACTAATGATTTAATGTTTCAAGCACACCTCATCCAATTCTAGGTGTTCAACAATCGTAAATTAGTATAAAACCAAACTAAATAAGTTAGGGTCGAATCCCACAGGGAGTGGTACGTGTTTCAGATTCAATTGGGAAGTATAAATGTGGTCAAATTAGTCATACGAATAAAATTTATTGAATAAAAACATCATTCAAATCAATGGGTGACATAAATGTCAAATAGGGGTTTTGGTTTTGATTATCAACTACAAACAGCAGTACCAAACAAAAAGAATTAACAATAAAGAGACGGATTCTTGGGATGTGATAGATTATAGGCTATTATAGACATATGGGTAATTGCAACTATTAGAAAATAGCTAGATATTAGTGAGTAGGCTAGGCTATAGGGGAGGTAAATTTTCTCTAGAACAATATACCCTGAATCAAGTGATTTTTCTCAAGCATCAACAAGCATGCAAAATAAGAGCAGCCCACAGCTTAATCCATTCACTCTCTTGAGCAGAATGTGTGGGATTGGGTTTAGGATTCACTCTCTCGAGATGAACCCAGGTCAACCCAATACCCACAAACCATCAATCAAAAACCTTAGTTCTAAAACCTCTCTCTCTCGCAAGCCAAGAACACAAACATAGAACTACATTTGCAACTACAATTCTTAAATTAAACCACAATTAATGATTTAACTCACTGCTAAATAGCATTTAAACTAACAATTAGCAATACCCATAAGCTAAATCATCTCATAATCACGCACCAATAATTGGGGTTTTAGCTAGAAATTATAAAAAGGTAAAGACCATTACCTAATTGATTATCCATCAACTGGGTAATAGTGATTTCGTCCATACAATGCTCCAATTTAAAGGTTCTCAAAGACCACTTTCAAATTCTCAAAAGTTAATTTCTTCAATCCCTCAAATCTACGGGAAAACTAGAGAAAACTGTCTCCCGGTTGTTTGATTCAAAGATAGATAAAAAATATATGATCTAAGATACTAAACTAAATATTCAAAAGTATATTTATAGTCGCCGAAAATAATCTACGAAAGCTCATTCGGTGAAGTAAGTTGGGCTCGCTGAACCAGTCGGCGAGCCGCCCTTTGGTCACTTCCATTGCCCTTCTGCCTTGGCATTCAGCATCCTCAAGGTCTGTAACTTTGGTGATCTATCACTACATCGTGGAACTACTCGATGATCTACCGACTGCTCCTTTTCATTCGCCAACTTGGTTCTTCCCTCCAGGGCTTGGCACACTGGAACTTTGGGCGGTCTGATGAGCCACTCAGCGACAAGCCGAGTGCTTTTGGTGATTCTCAGGCTTGCCCATCTCCATTTCTTCAGCCCCTTTTGTTCCTTTTTGCTTGTTAGTGTCCTTGCTTTGTTCCTCAATCCATATTCCTAAAAATAAAGGATTAATCATCAGTTATTGGCACAAACTAACATTTGAGGTCACTAAATCTATATAAACAACACTTTAAATGAGTCCAAATCTCGGACGCATCAACACCCCCAACTTAAACTTTTACTTGTCCTCAAGTAAAACTCAAGTTCAGCAGTTCATAAAGGTTGTCTCACAAACAGTCCTACAAAAGACTCAATCATGAATGCACATAACATGACTCTACTTACTCATGTAAGGATCAATTGTGCACTCAAAGATTCAAGTTGTGACTCACCACTATCAAAGATGCTCAAGTTCACAATATTTACTTCAAATGAAAGTTCAAGCTCAACAAAGGTACTCAAATGCCCTCACAGCAAAGATGATTCCATATTCACACATAAGTCTTCAACAATTTATAGCTCCGGAATCACATACGACTCTCACACTCACAGAGATGAACACATGCATGACTTCACCCATAGGTATGCCCTTATTTTTCAATCAACATTTGTTTCAGCTCACTCAAGATCAAAAAGGTCTTTTCAAGGCTTGTAATGGGGCTGAGTGTAAAGGATTTAGGTTTAATGGTTGCTACGCTCATGAAATGTGGTCTGAACATCACATTATTCCTTTCATTATTCCTTTTCTTTTACATTTTAATCATGCTCAAAATTTAACCTATTATTCAACTTCCAATGGAATACCGGACACCCCATTTCTTTTGTAACTTTCACCACTTTATTTCACAACTTTTTCATTTTTTTCTTTTGCTTTCTTGTTTTCTTTCTCTTGGTTTTTTTTATGGAGAGGTTCCATCTTTTTCAAGACCATGGATCAAGGGGACTTCTTCACACTTTTTGATTTACCTTCTCTTTTCACCACACCCCTAACTTAGGCTTTTGGCCTAAGTTGGCTATTCACACAAACCACACTCCATGAGGATTATAGGTGAATGGATAAATAGGGGTCTCAATTGCTCAAGTTTCTTCCAAGAAAATAATAAGGCTCAAAGTGGGGTTCAAGCAAAGTTCACACATCTCACTAGGTTGGCCACAAAAGAGGTATATTGTCAAATTGTTTCACTCTTCAAAATTGTTTCCTAAGATCATTTCAAGAGCTTGCATCACTTAGTCAATCAGACCAACGCAACAAATTCTAGGTGTCATCACACAAGGTTCAAAGTAAGCTTATCACATAAGGCATTGGCACCAATATCAAACGAGACTCCACACTTTTGCTAGTGTGCAATGTATGTCACAAGAGACTCCATTCGATAATCGGCTAGTCACACCGAGATGCAAAAAGTCCACATATCATCTATGCAACTTCATTTGGCCTCTTCAAAATTGTTTCCTAAGATGGCAAAATTTTTTAGACGGGTGTCTAAAACCATTTTCATTCATAACAAGGAGCCATAAGATCAAACATCTACAAGACAATATCAACACACACTTCAAAACACAAAAACCCAATATATACAAAAGATAGTCACAAGAGGTAGGTATGGAAATACCTCACCCCACCACAAATAAAAAGCAGTTGTCCTCAAATGCAACTAAGATAATCAAAAGTCAATAAAAAAAATGACAGAGTGGGAGGTAAAGAAGAATCCTATCTAAACAGTTGCTCCATCTATTGGGGAATTAGTGCCCGGTGTAACACTCTAATCCTGGGCATCAGTGCCCGATGTAATAGCAACATTGGCACCACTAGAGCCTGCCATAAATGTCTCTGTCAGCGATGTCTGAATGACCAAATGTACAATCGTCTCCTCTAAATCCGGCAGGTCTCCATAAATGGTGTCCTTCTAAGTATCAAGCTTCTCCTCACCCATCTCCGCCTCTGACTCACCAGCTACCACATCATCCATAGGCACATCTTTGGTGGTGGCCAGAGGCATCTCAGAATTGGCTGGGACATCCAGATCCTCAGCCGACTCAAAGAGGGAAGTCATGTATGTGGACTTCAAATAGTCCACACCTTTCTCAAATCTAAACCTAGGCTTTCAAATCTATCACCTCCAATGTAACCCACTGCCCTCTCTTATAGACCTCTACTCTCGCTGTGAGATCATCAATCGATG
This sequence comes from Solanum pinnatisectum, assembly GCA_035578085.1. NCBI lineage: Eukaryota > Viridiplantae > Streptophyta > Magnoliopsida > Solanales > Solanaceae > Solanum > Solanum pinnatisectum. Next base: position 107,084 of record JAWPEI010000090.1, on the reverse strand, counting down.
TCCGGAGGGGTGTCAATGCAGCTAAGATGGCTCGCTCAATCATCCAAGGCACTTCGGCCTCTAGCCAAGTAGCCCGCACATCGACAGAATGGGATAGGTACCCATCTTGAGAATCATGGTCTAAGTAATCCTGGTGGGCTGGGAAGTAGCAGAAGAACCAGGAACCTGAGAAGAACTGGAAGTGGGTGTACCTGAAGCCCCAGAGGCTGGAGTAGGCAAAGATGCTTCTACAGGTATAGAATCAGCATCAACCTCCTGGGATTCATCCACCGGAGCTGCTCTCCTCCTATCAGCCTCATCCGGAGTGCACTCAACCTGTATGCACCAGATATTTATAGAAGATGCGGGGGTGACCTCTATGTCCCTCTTCTCATCACAAGGAACTCCAGCACGCCGGCATAGCTCTGTAATTAGGACCGGAAAGAGAAGGGATGTCTCTCGCTGTTTGGCCCTCATGGCCATCTCCTGCTCAATAATGAGTCCCAATTCAATGCTCTTCCGGGCTATGATTGACCTAAGAAAGGTCGCCTTTGGATGGCGGAGGATGGACTCATTATGTGAGGGCCTAATGGAGCTGTTAATGAATACAAACCACTATCGGCAATCTACATTCAAATCCTTCTTCTCATTCGAAGCTCCTACCTCAATCCAATTCGGGGTGGTGATAGAAATGAGGGGAGAAAGCCAACCCTTTAATCATCTGAGGTGTCGTAGTGGTAGCCAAATTTGGGTAGTCAAAAATTAACCCTCTGTCAAATACAACGTTAATATAATAGTTGTTGCATCTCACTACTGTCCCCTGAACCATGATAGACTCTATCGGTCTGAAGGCACTGCCCTTCTTCTTGCCCTTAGGTAATAGGTCACTGTTCGCCGTGCAGAACTCTCAGACCCATATGGGAATGTAGGGGTCACGGGGCCTGGTGAACTTCTCAATCCTGTGGAACCGGGGAGTATCCCACACATTAGGGTACCTGTCCACTACACCATCTGTAGACAGCCTCTTCTCCTCAAGAACTTTCCTCAATCCCTTGGCCTTTGCTTTGTTGAGTACCACAGGAGGAGGACCACAGGCTGGTGGTCTTTGGAGCATTTGTGCGTGCGAAGCTGGCACTCTATCAATAGTAGAGAGGGTAGACTCCGGGGGGGGAGGTCCTAGACAGACCTTGACAAACTCTGGAATGAATCTCAGCTCGCCAGGATTGAAGAGGTTTGTCATTATCAAGCTCAGAGAATGCAGCTTGGGAATCAAAGGACTCCCCCTCGCTGTCGAAGTTTTGCTCTGGTATCTCAAATGCGGGTGCTTTGCCCTTGCCTTTGCCTCCCCTAGGAGGTGCCTTTTTCCCCTTTTTAGAAAGAGTAGTTGCGCCCTCGTTAAAAACAATTCCCCGTGCTCTTTTGTAGGTTGGAATACCACTATCATCCAGGTTGGTCCTAGCCATATCTACAAAACACACCAAAATGAGTTAGAAACAATAAATGAAAAATGCAGAAAACAAGTTGCAAAAAGACTCGCCGAACCACTTCGACGAGCCAGATCGGGCTCATCGAAACGATTGGCCTAAAAATTTCATAGAAAATAATAGGTCGGGCATAAGTAGGGCCATTCAGCGAGCTCATACTAGCCCACTTAAAGTAACTGTGTTTTTTAGGGGTTAGGGGCATAGAAAGGGTGATTAAGGGATAATTTCGATGAGTCGCCGAGTGAATTCGGTGACTTCTGGCTTCCCGCCGAAAGTTACAAACTTAAACTCAATCAAAAACACAAAATTAAGGGTGATCAAGGGGGACTTTGGCGAACCGCTGAGTGGTTTGGCGAGCTCGACCCAGCTCACCAAACTGCCAAACGTGCCAATTTTCACTTTATTTCCCAAAATAAAGCCCGCAGCCCCCAAAAACAAAATCAAACAACACATTTAACCAATTAATCCTAGACCCATTAGACCCATGCCACTGGGGTACTCAGGCATTCCCCAGTTTGGAAAAAATTGGCCATTTGATGACTTTTTCCCTTAAGAATGAGGTCAAACACTCCATCATTGGCAACGCACATCATTTAGCACAATTTGGGTTACTCAGACTTCACGCGACTAGACCCAACAGAAAAATACCGCAACCCAACAATTTATGGTCAATTTTAAAGCACATAATTCAAGAAATCAACCTATTAGGCAATCTAGCACAATTACAAGAATACGAAAGGCAAACTAGCACACAATTTACAATTACATAGAGGCCGAACACACATCAATAACATTTAAACACTTGCATTTGACGTTAATCGATAATTAAGAGTTTGCAGTTTGAAAAACCAGTCTTTAATGCCAAATATGAGTTTTTAACGCTAGGCGGCAATGAATTCCAACTCCGAACACGAGATAAAAGAGAAACAAGAGGCAAAAATTCAATAATATAGGAAAACTAAAGTGCGGGTCTGATTGTATGAGATTAAAAGTGAGGGAATATGAAAGATTTTGAAATTTTAAACCTTTGGCCTTCAAAAGCCGTCCAGTTCGCGGTCTTTTGGTGATATTAGTCGTCCTAAATTTCAAGCATTTGGAGGGTAAGACAATCCATGAATTGTGGCTGAGATTTAAGACACTATTGCTGCAGTGCCCAACTCATGGAATCCCAGATAAGATGCTACTGGATTGTTTCTATAGAGGTCTTGTTCCTGAGAACAGAGGAGTGGATGACCAACTTTCTTCGGGTGGTCTAATACGACAACCCTATGCAAAAGTAGCCCAACTCCTCAATCGCATGACTAAGACCAACAAGGAGAAAGAGAAGGACCAGAATTTGGCCAGAAAGTTGACTCAGCTGGATCTCTTGGCAAAAAAGATCATGGAATTTGAAGTACTGTACAAAAAGAAAGATAGGTACATTCCTTCTCATAAGCGTAAAAAGCCCAAGAATTATGAGGGTGGACAAATATAAGAGATACTCTCACTCATTCTCTACAGAGTCGAAGAACATGAGATAGTGTGTTGAAAGAGATATAAGAGAATGTCCTAATGCTAAAAAGAACACAATTCAACTTCACCAAAAGAATTTCAAACAACACAACTCCCCGGCAGCGGCACCATTTTGATTTAATGTTTCAAGCACATATCATCCAATTCTAGGTGTTCAATGATCGTAAATCAATATAAAACCCAACTAAATGAGTTGGGGTTGAATCCTACAGGAGTGGTACATGTTTTAGATTCAATTAGGAAGTATAAATATGGTCAAATCAGTCACAGGAATAAAAATTATTGAATAACAACATCATTCAAATCAATGGGTGACACGAAGGTCAAATGGGGGTTTTGGTTTTGATTATCAACTACAAATAGCAATACCAAAAATAAGAATTAACAATAAAGAGACGGATTCTTGGGATGTGATCAATAACAGGCTATTATAGACATATGGGTAATTGCAACTATTATAAAATAACTAGATATTAGTGAGTAGGCTAGGCAATAGGGGAGGTAAATTTTCTCTCAATCAATTTACCCCGAATCAAGTCATTTCTCTCGAACATCAACAAGCATGCAAAATAAGAGAAGCCCACACCTTAATCCATTCACTCTTTCGAGCGGAATATGTGGGATTGGGTTTAGGATCCACTCTCTCAAGCTGAACCCATGTCAACCCATTACCCACAAACCATTAATCAAAAACCTTAGTTCTGAAACGTCTCTCTTGAGCAAGCCAAGAACACAAACATATAACTGAATTTGCAACTACAATTCTTAAATTAAACCATAATTAATGATTGAATTGACTGCTAAATAGCATTTAAACTAACAATTAGCAATACCTAGAAGCTAAATCAGCCCATAATCACACCCCAAGAATTGGTGTTTTAGCTAGACATTATAAAAAGGTAACCAAATTGATTATCCATCAATTGGGTAATAATGATTTCATCCTTACAATGCTTCAATTTGAAGGTTCTCAAAGACCCACTTTCAAATTCTCAAAAGTGAATTTCTTCAATCCCTCAAAGCTACGGGAAAACTAGAGAAAACAGTCTCCCGATTGTTTGATTCAAAGATAGATAAAAATATATGATCCAAGATACTAAACTAAATGTTCAAAAATATATTTATAGTCACCGAAAATAATCTACGAAAGCTCATTCGACGAAGGAAGTCGGGCTCGCTGAACCGCTCAGCGAGCCGCCCTTTGGTCTCTTTCATTGCCCTTTTGCCTTGGTATTCAGTATACTCAAGGTCTGTAACTTTGTGCTATCTATCACTGCATCACGGAAGTACTCGGCGATCCGCCGACTACTTATTTTCATCGCCAACTTGGTTCTTCCCTTCAGGGCTTGGAACACTGGAACTTTGGGCGGTCTGATGAGCTACTCGACGACATGTCAAGTGCTCTTGGAAATCCTCAAGCTCACCTATCTTCATTTCTTCAGCCTGTTTTCTTCCTTTTTGCTTGTTAGTGTCCTTGTTTTGTTCCTCAATCAATATTCCTCAAACTAAAGGATTAATCATCATTTATTGGCACAAACTAAGCATTTGAGGAAACTAAGTCTATATAAACAATGCGCTAAATGAGTCCAAATCTCGGACTCATCAAATAAGTCAATAGATAAAGGAGATCCTTTGGTGTTTGGAAAATAGGAGGAAACCCAAGGTAATATGTGGTTGCCTGATATTCTAAGATTATTAAGTGTTATCTCTTGCTAGATAGTATGTTTGAGTATCTAGGTGTGGAGAAGGCTAAGTATAGTATGTCTTATATGGTGTTCTTAAGAGTTAAATCAAGTATTCAGAGATAGACGGTGTGGTATCTCTTCGTGAAGCTCTATTCTTTATTGATTTAGAAGGATATGAACTTAGAGGTGTGATATCAGTAGAATAACAAGAAATATGAGAGTATGAGTTGCTAGGGGAATTGGTTATATTTACTAGTAAGAGTTTAAGTTATATGATGATGATTATAGAAGTTCAAAGAAGTTAAGAGTGGTACTCTGAAAGAAATATCTTTTAATAAAGCAAGTATCTTTCAAATATAGTTTTGTCGTGTCAGTTAAGCGTTCTTGTGTATATTTTCCTTGAGTTTAAAGGAAATGAAATAGGCCCTCAGACTTGGAATGTTGGTATTTAAGGGTAGATGATAGGGAGAAGAGCAAAATAAAGTTTTATGAATCGAATTGTGATGCATTCCAGAACAAGTTATGATGAGATGCTGAATCATTTCTATTCTAGATTATTCCTTAGATTTTAGTAATTATGACACTCTACTTATCTTATACATGTTAGCATCGTACCCATGACCCATACTCATTCACCTCATTCTCATATTCTATAATAGAGAGAAATAGCTTCAGAATGTAATTTGTTATGTTATCTTTGGTCTTGAGGTAGTTGTGGGTCATGTCCTGGTAGACTTATATTTTAATTCTATGTGATAGAGGATTTAATCGGACATTCTTAATGTAGTCTCATGGATCTATTACTGCACTATTCAAACTTACGTTAAAAATATCTTTCAGCTTCCGACTTAGTTTGATATGATATAATTGATATCTTAAGCGAAGGGTTAGCCTAGAATCACTTGTGGTTCCAGGTACTGTGTATCGACTGGGGTAGACTCGGGTCATGATAGTTTCCTGATGTGATTAGGTGAGATTTTAGTGGTTTTGAGCCTATTGAGTTGAGTTATATTTAAATGGCTAACTTTGGTCAATATTTCATTATCCGAGTGTTCAATGGTGATTTTTTCAACTACGTTAAGTTCAAAACATCAATTTTATCTAGTATAAGGGTTTTTTAGAGTCTCAAGACCTTAGGTTTTAATTTAGATGTTAAGCAAAAAAAATGAGTTTTGACCTAAAAGGGTTCTTAGGGGTTCAGAGGGGGTTATTTCTATCTTAATAATTTTTTAAAAAATTAAACAATTCCATTAAGTCTAAAATGTTGAATTTTGTGGGACAACATATCTGATTTATTTTTATCGGAGTCTCAAACGAATCCCGAGAATTAATCAACATTTTTGGTGTTGGTGCAAGGGGACCATGTTTAACGTGCAGTCAAGGCGCCTTCACGGAGCCATGTAGCTGAGACAAACAATATTCAACACTATAATAATATTTAGGCTCAGGAGGGAGATTTTGGGAGATAATTCTTGCATAAACTCGTGTGGATCAATTCCCAACTCAATTCTAAATCATTTCATACCAACTCTATCTTCTAAATTCTTCAAAATCAAAGATTTTGAAAGAGGTTTTGGGGTTTATCCCCCAAATTGGAAATTTAGTATTTCTTAATTTGATTACTCAATTCTTACTCGAGTTTGGTTGAGTTTTCACCACAAGTACTCCTTTCCACTTGTGGATTATGAATTTCTTATAAAATTCTATTTTCACCCTTTTCACTTTTCATGAAATGTTTGGTGATTTTATCCGTGGTTTCAAACCTTATATGGTTGTCATTAGAAGTCTTTGATGAGTGATTTTCATTTTCAATAATTGGGATCGTTCTGAGGTAGTGGATAAATGATAAGCACCACTTGGGTATTTCAAGTAAATATTCGGCTCTTGAGGTAGGTTTGGCTTATCTTTCTTTCATATTGTGTTTGATCTTTACCCATGCTTATAAACTAGACTATGGGATGGGATCGTAGTAGGAGATTGAAATATTTAAATTGTTGAGTTTATAATTTTGCCTGTGTGGAGGCTTATTGTGTTATTTCGCCCATGTGGGGGCTTATTTATGTTGTTTCACCTGTGTTGGGGCTTATTTGTCTTGTTTGTCCATTAAAGAGGTTTATATGTGTTATTTTTCCTTTCAAGAATTCTTTTATAGTTGGTGGAATGACCTGAAAGATCCTTGTACTTGGCTCCGTTTGTAAGTTGAACCCTTATATTTTTGACTTTGCCAATTAAACCGTTAAACTTACTCAAACACAATATGTTAAACACCTCTGACCATTGACTAAACATATGTGGCACCAATATTACTGACTTGGAATATTGCGTGATTCCATGCGTTTTAAAATATAAATTTAAAAATAAATAAAATATAATTTTTTTTAAAAAAGATAATACAGAAAGAATAATGAAGAAGTCATCTTCTTCAGACCCTTGAGCCTACAAAACATTAAAATTTGAAAAAATATGAAAAACAGAAAGAAAAAGGAAGAAGTCATCTTTTTCAGCCTTTCAGTCCTACCCACCCCACTCCCACCAACAAACCTAACCAAATTTCTTTTTTTCATTCCACTTTTTTCCTTCATCTCTAGATCCGCCCACCATTTCCATCCCCTTCTTCTTCTTAGCACCTGGCATCACTACCCCACCCCCAGATATTTTCTCAAAATTTTCTTCTTCTGCTACAAACCAACACCACCTCTACTTCTTTTCATTTTGCCATATTTTCACCTCCAAAATCTCAATTTCGCAAGTATTGTTTGAGTTCTATATGAATTAGTGTAGGTTGATAGCGGGTATTGAAAAATTGAAGAACTTCATTGATAAGCTTGATAAAGCTTGAATAATGATAAATGATTTTTGTGAATTTGTGTAATAAATTCAAAATTGTAATGGAGATTTGTTGGGTGTGTGTTTGTGAACCTAGAGTGTGAAATTTAAGTCAAATAGGTAAGAATTTCATCAATTTGACATGAATTTGATGCTCAATTTTAGAGCAATTATGGAGAAAATAATGTTCAAATTTCTCTAGAATATGCAAGTTTTATTTTATTTTTTAACATTTAATTTCTTATGTGTCATTAAATATGACATGGAATTTCACGTGTAAAAGAGGTGTATTACATGTACACATATAAGATGAGAAATGGGTTTAAAATAGTGTGTTTCAATGAATTTAAGGGTCCAATTGACAAAGTCACAACTATAAGGATCCAACTTACAAACGAAGTCAAGTACAAGGGTCTCTCAGGTCATTCCGTCCTTATAATATTCTTGATTTGAGAGCATGCTTTTTCGTGAGATTGCCCGTGAAAGGGGTTTGAGTTAATTATTCTAGCATGTTTGACTTGAAATATCCTAGTTAGGGAATTGAGCTAATATTATCATTTATAAAAATGACATAAACACATTTCAAATGATAAATGCATCTTTCAAAAGATATTTTTAAACTCTATTTGCCATGAACTGGGGGCTATACCATGATTTACCGAGTTTTGGGAATTTTGAGCTCTTTTATGTATTCCATTGAATTGATATTATATCATCATTATTGGTTTTGTTGTGAGAATTCATCTTCATTATTATATACAGTTATTCATCAAAATTTGAGAAAAACGTGAAATTACTATTTTGAGAAAAGAAAGTGAAATACCTTATAAATCTTTGACCACGAGTTGGGTGGCAAGGAGAATAGATATTGAGATTATGATATTTGGCACATTGACTTCAATTCCCTCATAAGTCCATGTTTTGGGAGCTAAAGCTCAGCGAGATGTATACAACATGCGACAGCCTTGATTCAACCAAATCATCTTTATCATTGTACTATATTGCATTGCATTGGCTTGGCTTGTTGGTTTGTTTACTAAGATTCCCGATTTGGGAATTAGTATGTAGTTTTACCTTTTTACTTTACTCGCGCTGTTCATAAATACAATTACGGCAATGATGCTGATATAAGACTATTCTATATACAGGTGGAAACGTTTCTATAACAACCTAACCTTCATCATTCAAAAAGCACCTCGTGCGGAGTTCTGTATTATTTGAAATAGGCTGCCAATTTAAAATTGGGGTGACATGAAAAAAATTCATAGAACAGAAAATAGGCTCGGGCTGATGACATCTTGCCATAGTGAGAATATTCCCTCAATGACGGTGCCGCAGCAGCAGCGTGTTTAGTGGCAGAGCCAAGAATTTCGTCAAGAGTTTTCAAACTTCAAAAAAGTGGATTTTTGTAGTGAAGTAGGTGTGATCTTGGGTGTATTTTTATGCCTAAAAACCAAATAACACCCGCATTTTTGTCAACTTCGGAATCATTCTTTACTAATTGATAGTAATGTCGAGTCATATGAATTCATTTATACTAACCAAGATGATTATTTGTGTAGGTCAGCATAAATGAAGAAATGAGCACTGAAAAATGAATTGGGATGCATGAGAGGATCCAAGTAAATGAGCAACAAGAAAGGAGAACGAAAAAATAGAGGTCAAGGCAAATTTATATCCCCTCCGCGTCGTGGAGAGGGAATTTATTATTTGGTCGCGAATTTAAGTTGGATACAGAAGACTTTGTATCGTGCATGCCTGGCGGAAAAGAGATGCTCTTCAAGAATTGGAATTCTGAAAGCAATCTGTGTCGTGGACCTCACTGCCAGATTTGGTCATTTTCGCCTAAATATAAATAGACTCAAATTTTATTTTATTAATTATTCTTTTTCTAGGTTTTGAAGAACAACGACTTTGGGAGCTTTTTCATCTGTTCCTATGGTTCATTCCTAAACTCTTCTATTTTCGATCTCGTTATGTTATTTAAACATTTCATGATTGAGATTCTTGATATGAGTAGCTAATTTCCCCAGTTCTAGGGCAGTGACTACTGGATGATTGTATTTTATTGAAGTTTTATAGATTGAAGTTAAATATCATATGAATCAATCTTGTGTTCTTGTTTTCTTATTTTGTGCTTGATCACCACTAAAATAAACATCTTATCTGAATTGAACTTGAGAGAGTGATAAGAGGATAGAACATGGGGTATAAGGAGCACAATTTTCTCTTAAGAATAAGAGTTAATTTATATCTAGGATAGGGATACACCTAGAGACCGTTCTTGGTTAATAGACAGGATGAAATCATAATGCTCGGTAATTGGTCTAGCCTATCCCCGCTCAACGATGTAGTTAGGCTGCCAATTATCGTAAGCCATTAGAGGTTGGGAGACCATAATCATATAATTAACCATGTGATCATTGATTCGGTAGTTAAATAATATCCATTTTACAAGAAAATATGCATGAATCATGAATTAAGCTGCAACCCTGGACTTTACCTAATCATTGTTCAAACCCTTTTGAAATTGAGTCACATTAGTTAAACTTTTAATTAGATTTTAGATTATAGAAACAGTCACTTCATTGCTTTTGATAACACTTGTTTCGAATTGAAGGTATTGGAAAGATCTAATTAATCTAATATCGAATCCCTGTGGGTAAATATCTGGCTCTTAAAAAGTGCCACTTTAATGCTTGAACGACCATGTATACTTGTGTGCAATTGGGTGCAACAAGTTTTTGACGCTGCTGCCGGAGACTTTAGAATTAGAAAGTATTTGATTTATCTAATTTCTAAAGTTAGAAAGCAAGTGCTGACAACTTGATCTTAGCTATTCAGTTTGCAGGTTATGTTGAATTTTCAAATTGGAAGACGACCAGGACTTGGTGGAGCCTCTAGCTTAACCAGAAAGATTTGTTTGTTACTAGAGAAGTCAATGACGACTCACTTACCCAGTCCCTCTTGTTGCTAGTGAACCAAGAACTCCGGTAATAAGAGTTGAACAAGAAGAACCTATAGTGATGGCCGAGATGAAAGTGAGAGATGTGGAAATCCCACATACCACCAGTGTTACTTCATTCATTTAGAAACCTGAAGCTGGTGGAAGATGTTAACTGAAGTAGAGTATTGTGCAACTATTGCACACAAACGGAAAGTTCATTAGTTTATCACATGAGGATCCACAAGTTTATATCCAGAATTTTCTCGAAATTAGTGACACGTACACTCCAACTGGAGTGAATTCCGATTACGTGATGCTTACTAATTCCCTTTTTCTCTGCTAGGGGAAGCAAAAAGATAGTTGAATTCTAAGCCCATGAACTCCATAACAATGTGGAACGATCATGCAAGGAAGTTCTCGATAAAGTTTTTCCTCTCTGGAAAACAGCTAATTAAGAAGTGACATATTGACCTTCTAACAAAAAGGAGGAGAAAACTTGTAGCAGGCTTGGGACAGGTTTAAATCGATGTTGTTGAGTTTCCTGCATCATCATCAGGCTAAGGAGGTGTTGATCCACACCTTCATTGAAGGGTTGGAACACAACACCAAACTTTTACATAATTCAGCTGCAGGTGGACAGGCTTTGGAGAAGACATACGCTGAGTTGTTCACCTTGCTGAACAGAATTGCACAAGGAAACCCCAAGTGGAATAGGGGAGAAGCTAAACCAGTAGTGCAAAAGGCTGCTGGGATGTTGGAAGTAGATGTAGTTACAGCTTTAACTGCCCAAATTGCTGCAATGCAGAATACGATAAACAAGCACTTTAGCAATATGTCGCTAGGACATCAACAAGCTCAGGTAAATGCGGTGCAGCAGCCACCTACATAGTGTGAGATTTGTGGAGGGGGAGACCACACTGTAGAGGTATGTGGAGAAAACCCAGATTCTATAAACTTTGTAGGAAATACGCAGCGTGGAGGAGGTCAGCAGAATTATGGTAACTCCTACAATCCCAATTTGCAAAATCATCCAAACTTTTACGGGGGAGGAAATCATAATCAATCGCATGGTCAGAACCAATATAGAATACGCATGGCTATCAACAACAGGTCCAATGATATCAACCTAGTAATCAGTAAGGCAGCATGAGCACCGAGGAGATGCTAAAGAAGATCATTGGTGATCAATCTCAACTAGCCGTCGATGTGAGAAATAATTAGTTAGCAAATCAGAACCTGGAGAAACAATTTGGGAAATTTGCTAGTGCCTAAAATTCATGTGCTCAAGGAGGTTTGCCGCGAAATACTAATCTCGACCCCTAGCAGGTGAATGCAGTAGGTATGCGTAGTTGGTTGCAGTTGGAGGAGTTGGTACCAAAGAAGAGAAATGTTGAATCTCCAGGTGAACAGAGTGAACCCAAGGAGAGTGAGACTATAGCACAACAAGTGAGAGTGCAGCCAATAGTAAAACCACCTCCACCATTTCCTCAGAAGTTTAAAAAGTAGAATGAGAATGGATGTTTTGGTAAGTTTCTCATGCTATTAAAACAATTTCACATTAATCTGCCTCTGATAGATGTTTTGTAGGGTATACCCATGTCACGCCCTAAACTCAAGGGGCGCAACTGGCACCTAATGTAAAAACTTGGGCCTAAGCCGACCTTACTTAGCCATTTTGTAATGGCACGGAGAAGCCACACATAGTTAAGAAAACAAACATGTATATCTCAGGTTAAAAAAATATGCCCTTGGCTGGCAAGGCCCCTGTCAACAACACTATAAAGGATATAACTACTCCCACGATTCATATAAAAACAACAACTACCACATTAATCCTGTTTGGGCTGTCGAGGCCACCATGTTATATTAGAAAATGTAAACACTATATGGGCTATCAAAGCCGCCATTATCTCTATACATAAACAAAGAAATACTATGTGTCAAGACAATAAAACAAACCATCGCCAAACTTCGGCCAACCAACAAACAAGGCCAACATGGCTATACAACTAGACACACTTGTCTGCAAGCCTCTAAGAGTAGTAAAGATTTGTCGGGATAGGGCCCAACATACACAAAAACTATATACAACAAAATCCAACAAAACATTAGACTCTAGCAGCACCGAAGGAAAGGGGCTATCCAACCTACTAGAACTCAACCATGGTGTTAGGGAGGTCAATTGATTCGCCTATCGGGAGCTGCATGCATAAATTCAGTGCCCCCCAGGCAATGGGGAGTCAGTATGAAATAATATATATAGTATGAAAGGTGATAGACTAAATGAGTAACTATCATAATATGCCCAAAGCAATCTTCTAAGGAAATCAAAATTAAGATAAGCATGCTAACCCACTACTGAATCTTAACATACAAAAATGATCAAACAACAACCTAACCAAGCCCCTATAAGCTCACTAGGTACAAACAACATGCCACCTACGTATGCCCCCATAAGCCCAGAAGGTGCAAAATTATTCTACATACCCCTATCGATAGCCCATTGTCTTTGTAAGAAGTCACATAGCCGTTTTAGGCAATGATATAGCCTTGTAGGCACCTCATAGCCCTCTTAGGCAACAACATAGATTTGTAGGCTGCACAAAGCCCTCTTTTTCATCAATGTAGCCCTGTAGGCAACACATTGCCCTCTTTGGCGTCAAAATAGCCCCGTAGGCAACACATAACACTCTTTGCCATCAATATAGCCCCGTGGGCAACACATAGCCCTCTTAGTAAATAACATAGTCCTCTTAGACAACATCATAGACCCCATAGGTAGTTCATAGTGCAGCATCTAACCACAACAGCCCCAAGGGTGATAACAAACAATTCAATAGGCTAAAGGCGAACAATTTAGCTATAAAAAATATATATGGATAGTCTTGAAGTCATTCCTAACTTAGGGTCATTCTTTATAGTTTATGAGTCCCTAAAATAAAGGTTTATAACCACTCAATCAGCCAACCACTCACAGTTATATTTACAAGATCACCACATTGACTACCCTGTTATATCACTCCCATGCTTTAAGGAAACATGCCGAACGAAGGGAATAGCCTTAACATACCTTTTTCTTTATAGTTTTTGCTAAATAATGACTCTGTCCGGACCACTACAAAACTAAAAAAAATTAAACTCAATTAATAATTACGGACAAGAATTACTACGACAATTTGAAAATTGATACAGATTCCTATCTAAATTACTATCCGAGACCTAAGGTATCCATAAACTGATAAAAGATGGTTCCTACCTTTCTTTGCATTCCTAGAACACCTGAAAAAAATCAAACCACTGAAAAATCCCTACTGCCACAACCTCTACAGAGCTACACTGCACAACTCACCATGAAAACTATACCAAAACGATGAGCTTGTGACGTAGGGAAATTTTTGATAGAGAAGGAAGAAGAGATCATGAACACACAAGGATGAGTTGAGGAAAAATTCTCTGATTTATCTAGGTTTCTTATGAGCTGCAGTGAAAAAATGAAGAAGATAACATTTTATAAGGTTCCACTGACTTAGGGGACCCACCAGCCGCCTCTACTGTGTAATCGGTACAAAAAGGTGAATATATCTCTTTTTCGATGTCGTATAAATGAATGGTTTGATGCGTTAGAAACTACACTCACAAACCTTCAATTTGATATATTGTGAGCTAATGAGTCCATAATTTGGACTCATTTAGGGCTATATTTTAATAGAATTAGTGTCCTCAAATGCATATTTTGTCTCAATAACTAATGTAAACCCTTAACTTTCAGGTATTTGGATTGAGAGACAAAGCTTGGATGCTATCAAGCAAAAAGGAACAAAGCGGTTGAAAGAACGGAGAAAAGACTTCCTGAGGATCACCTAAACTATTAGACAAGTCGCCGAAAGGTCATAAATCCCACCGAATGTTCCAGTGTGCTGAGCCCTGAAGGAGAAGGTTAATTCCACGATGAAAAGGAGCAGTCGGCGCATCGCCAAGCAGTTCCGTGAAGCAGCACTCTATCGCCCAATGCCTCAAAACGCAAGACTGTTGAAGGCAAAAGCAGAAAGGCAATGAACCAGACCAAAGAGGGGATCGCCGAGTGTGCCGGTGATCTCGACTAACTGCGTCAAATGATCCTTCGCAACCCAAATTTTTAAACACTATAAATACTTGTTTAAATTGTTAGCTTAGTATAAGACTTTAGAGACAAACTTTATTTTTGAGACTAAAAATATTTCAGTTTTAGTTCTTAAAGTTTTTGGAGACATTGTGCTTCAACTTGAAGATTTGAAGATTTTAAATTCCAAGAAATTGGAAGTGGGTCCCAAAGAATCTTCATCCTTGACGTGTTTAAAGACTTTATTCATCGTACCCACTTGATAAAAACACTTTTTGGTATCGATTTCTATCTCTTTTTTGTCTAGCTAAAACTCCAATTCTTGGGCTGTGTTTTGTGAATATGGGTTAAATCTACTGTTGGCTGTTGCTTATTGTTGGTATATTCGCTGTTTAAATGTGATTTCATTTAGTAGTTGTGTTTGAACTTAATGAGATTGTAGTTGTAAATACGATTTCATCTCAGTGTTTTTGGCTTGCTCGAGAGAGAGGTTTTAAAACTAAGACTACTGAATCGATAGCCAGTGGTTATTGGGTCGTCGTGGGTTCAGCTAGAGAGAGTGAATCCTAGGCCCTCTCCCACATTTTCAGCTCAAGAGAGTGAATGGGCTAAGCCGAAGGCTATGTTTAAATGCGGCAACTCGGTGTTCAAGAGAAATCGAGTACTTGATTCGGGGTAAGTTGCTCGAGAGAGAATTTACCCCCACTAAAGTCTAGCCTAGTTACAAATATTCAGTGATGTACTATCAAAAGCATCTACCCGATAGTGTCTTTTGTCCCATATTCCTATCACATCCCAAAAATCCTATCTCCCTATACTCCCATCTTTATACTTTCGTTGTTTTAGTTGTTACACTGAAAAACCCCATCGATAATTGACATTGGTGTCAACCCCTTAATTTAATATGTTTTTATTCGTTAATATTTACGCTATGATTGATTAGAACTTGATTTTACTTTTCTATTAATTCTCGAAACCACTCTATGTGGGAACGATCCCAACCCTTGGTTGAACCTAAGTAGTGTGTTGATACGTGAGTCAAAATGGCGCCGTTGCCGGGGAGTGGTGTTATTTGAAAATTTGTAGTTAAGTCGGATTTTCATTCTTGTTAGTCGTAGTTTACTTACTTAATTTTTAGTGATGTTTTGTTTGTGTGTGTGACTATTTCAGGAAAAATGAGTGAGAATGAAAGCTATGGGTATCAAACGGATCACCCTCTTTTAAAATTGTTGAACCTTAGGGACAATCTCCTGACATTCAAGTAAGTAGGGGGTGAAACCATCCAAGAGATGTGGATGAAATTCAAGGAAGTGTTACACCCATGCCCAAATCATGGGATGTCTGATAAAGTGCTACTAGAGTGCTTCTATAGTGGTCTTGGACCCGAAAATAGAAGTACCGCTGACCAACTTTTCGAGGGTTGCTTGCTACAACAACCCTATGAAACAGTAGCCAAACTCCTCGACGGCATAGTTAAGACCAACGAGGAAATAAAAAGAAAACAAGGGTGGGCTACAATGTTAACTCAGCTGAATTTCTTAACCAAGAAAGTCACGGAATTAGAAGAGCAGTCCACGAAAAAGGACAAGCACTTTCCCCTTCACAAGTGCGAAAATGGAAAAAAATAGGAAAGTGGGCAAAATGAAGAAGTCCTCTCACTCATTCAACACAATATCAAAGAACAAGATAAGGTGTTGAAAGAGATAAGAGAGAACATCAAAATGTTGAATCAGACGACAACTTCCAATTCCATGATTAATCAGCTATAGGACGCTCAGATAAACCAACTGATATGACGTCTCTTTTTACAGAACAACGAGGAGTCGCCTAATGGCACCATGGCCGACTCCGAAGAAGAGGATTAGGTGTTAACTTGCATCGTGCCACAACGTTAACTAAGGCGCTGTTTGGGAGGCAAACCAAAAACCATTTTATTGCTTTTGGTTTGTTTGTAAAATAATGGTGTGTTAGTTGTGCAGGATAAAGTGCGGGAAGTGTTAGGATAGAGGGAGATTGGCAAGCAAAATGGTCCAGTCGGTGCATCGCCGAAGAGGTCAGCGACCCCGACTCAGATCGATGTTGGACTAAAGACAACATTGAGAGAGAGTCTGTAAAACTCGAAGAGCCTAAGATATTATTGGCGATTAGCCGACCAGGTCAGCAATTCCAATTTTTACCGCCATTTAAACTCCTAAATTAACTGGGGGTTCTGTAAAACTCGACGAAGTAAGTGATTGCTCGTCATGACGCTAAATGGTTTGGCTGTCATAGCTAATGTCGCTGAGTGGGCAAGAACTAGACGGGTTTTGAAGCCAAAGGTTTAAATTTTCAAACTCTTTCACTTTTATGCATTTTCATTCTCCCAACCGCACACCTGCACTTTATTCTCTATTTTTTCATTCTCTAAGTGTTTCAGTCTTAATTTGTGCTCGAAACTTGGATTACATTGCTGCCTAGCGATTCAATCCAAATTTATTTAGTATCAAAGGTTGGTTTTAGAACCCTGAGCTATTTTTATTGATTTCATACTCACATGCAATGATATTAATGTGTTGAAGTATGTTGGTTTTCTATGCTAAGAGTTAATTTGTTTGAATGCATGATGTAATTTGATAGTCTTGCTTGAGTAGTTGTGACTGTTGAATTCCCGTAATTGTATGATTTAAGTTGGATTAAAATTCGAAGGGTTGTGTTTGGGTACGCTGGGTCGAGCACACCGAACCACATGCGGCTCGCCTGATGTCCCTATTTCACCCTTGATTTCATGCTTTATTTGATGATTGATTATGTAACCTTCAGCGAGAAGCTTGATGTCTGTAAAAGCACTTGGCGACTCGCCGAAAGAATTTTCTTTCACCCTTTGTCTGCACCCCTAAACCTTTATGCACTAGAACTTTCGGCGGGCCTGTCCTTGTTCGCCAAAAGCTATTGGTGACAGTCTGAGTGGTTCCCCCATCACCTACTTACTACAGTGTTAGAGCTAATTCCTTCGGCGAGCTCAATCTAGCTCGCCCAAGAAATTCAGCAATTTGCCATCTAGTTTGTCGAGTCTGTCAGAAATTGTTTTGCTGCGCTTTTGTTTAAGTTTTTCTAACTTTTATTCTAGATTTTGCAGACATGATTAAATCCAAAGCTACTGAAAGAATAACACCAGCCCAAGAGAAATACAAAGGGATTGTGATAAATGAGGATGTAGCTACATCGGAAGGCAAAGCTACGAAACTACCCATAACCACTGGGAAAGGCAAGGGCAAGAGGCCCACTTCTGCCAGGAAGACCGTTACCCTAGACCCTAATTTCCTTCATGGGCTTGGGGATTCTGCAAAGCTGTGCATGTCTTTCTGGCGGACTCAGACTCAACAGACCTTAGTGAATCCGACACTGCTCTTCCCCTGAGGTGACCCCAGGCACTGATGCCCAGGATCAGGATGAGGCATCAGGCAATGAGGCCCAGACAGATGGAGAGACTGCATAGACAGGATCCCCTCTTTACCTCCCTCTCTGTCTTTCTTTATTTTAAATTCTGGATATTATTTTAGTTGCATTGGAGGACAAATGATTTTAATTGTGGTGGGGTGAGGCCCACCTTTGTGTGCTTTTATGACTGATGTTTTGATTGTGTATTTGGGTTGTGAGCCTTAGTATTGTGTTTTGTGCTGCTTTTAGTGGATGTTTGAAATTATGGCTCCTTTTGCTTTAAATTCTAAATGATTTTGACCCTTCCAAAATTTTTGCCACCTCTTGTATGCACTTGAATGTGGCTGTTCTTTAGCAAATCTGAGTCTCGGTTTCGATCAATATTGATGACTCAAATAGTGCTCATAATCGAACAAACATGAATGTGCGGCTACGATGAGACTAAGTGAAGTTACATAGTCAATATGTGAACTCTTTGCATCTCGTTGTGACTAGACAATTATCGAATTAATTCTCTTGTGATAAATGTTGCACACTAGTGAAAGTGTGGAGTCTTGTTTGATTTTGGTCTCGATGCCTTGTGTGATGAGCTTACTGTGAACCATGCAGGATAACACCTAGAATTTTCCCTGTTGGTTTGGTCAACTAATTAAGGCTATTTCTTGATATGATCTTAGGCAACTTCGAAGAGTGTGAGTCAATTCGACATATACCTCTTTTGTTGCCTATCTTGTGAGTGTGTGAACCTCTTTTGAACACCCCTTGAGCCCTAGCTTTCTTTGGAAGAAACTTGATGAAAACATGACCTTTCTTAATCCGCTACCTATAATCCTCTTGAATTGTGGCTGATCGAATAGCCAACTTAGGCCAAAAGCCTAAGTTGGGGGTGTGGTGAAAAGAGAAGACAGGTGAAGAAGTGCAAGAAAAGTCCCCTTTAACCCATGGGGTTGAGAAAAATGGAACCCCTCCATACAAAAAAAAAAAAAAAAAAAAAAAAAAGAGAGAGAGAGAGAAAAGAAAAGAAAAACAAAAAGAAAAAGTTGTGAAATAAAGTTAGAAGAAATGTAAAAAGAAATGGGTTGGTTCCGAACAATCCATGGAAAGTGAATAATGGGTTGAATTATGAGCACTAAAGAAAGTGATGAAAGAAGAGGAAAGAAAGTGTTGTGAGCACCACATTTCATCAGGATGAAAGTCATTGAGCGTAAATGATCATACCTTTGCACTCAGCCCTGTTACAAGCCTTGAAAAGACCTTTTTGATCTTGAGTGAGCTGAAGGAAATGTCAATTGGAAAATACGGGCATATGGGTGAAAGCATGCATTGTATTCTTCTTTGTGAGAGTAAGTGTTGCATTTGATTCCGGAACTTTAAATTGTTGAACCATTGTGTGTGAATATGGAATCATTCTTTTGTGTGAGGCATTTGAATACTTTTGTTGAGCTTGAACTTGCATTTGAAGCAAGTATTGTGCACTTGAGAATCTTTGATAATGGTGTGTCACAACTTGAGTCATTGAATATACAATTGATCCTTGCATGAGTAAATTGAGCCTTGTTGTGTACATTCATGATTGAGTCTTGTTTAGCACTGTCTGAGACATCCTTTCTGAACTGTTGAACTTCAGTTTTACTTGAAGACAAGCAAAAGTTTAAGTTGGGGGTGTTGATGAGTCCACAATTTGGACTCATTTAAGGTTATATTTTAATAGAATTAGTGTCCTAAAATGCATATTTTGTCCCAGTAACTGATGTAAACCTTTAAGTTTCAGGTAATTGGATTGAGAGACAAAGCTTGGACACTATCAAGCAAAAAGGAACAAAGCGGCTGAAAGAATGGATAAAAGACTTCCTGAGGATTGCCTAAACCTATTAGGTGAGTCGCCAAAAGGTCCTAAATCCCGCCAAATGTTCCAGTGTGCTGATCCCTGAAGAAGAAGGTCAAGTCTGCGATGAAAAGAAGCAGTCGGTACGTCGTCGAGCAGCTCCGTGAAGAAGCACTCTATCACCCAATTCCTTAAAATGCAAGAATGCTAAAGGCAAAAGCAAAAAGGCGATGAACCAGACCAAAGGGAGGATTGCCGAGTGTGTCGGCGATCCCGACTAACTGCGCCGAATGACCCTACGCAGCCCAAATTTTCAAACACTATAAATACTTGTTTAAATTGTTCGCTTAGTATCAGACTTTAGAGACATTTTATTTTTGAGACTAAGAATATTTCAGTTTTGGTTCTTAGAGTTTTTGGAGACATTGTGCTTGAACTTGAAGATTTAAAGATTTTCAATTCTAAGAAATTGGTAGTGGGTCTCGAAGAATCTTCATCCTTGACGTGCTTAAAGACTTTATTCATCGTACCCACTTAATGGAAACACTTGTTGGTATCGATTTCTATCTCTTTTTCATGTCTAGCTAAAACCCCAATTCTTGGGGTGTGATTTTGTGAATATGGGTTAAATCTACTGATGGGTGTTGCTTATTGTTGGTATTTCACTGTTTAAATGTGATTTCTTTTAGTAGTTTTGTTTGAACTTAATGAGATTGTAGTTGCAAATATGATTTCATCTCAGTGTTTTTGGCTTGCTCAAGAGAGAGATTTTAAAACTAAGACTACTAAATCGATAACCGGTGGTTATTGGGTCGTCGTGGGTTCAGCTCGAGAGAGTGAATCCTAGGTCCTCTCCCACACTTTTAGCTCGAGAGAGTGAATGGGCTAAGGCGGAGGCTATGCTTAAATGTGGCAACTCGGTGTTCGAGAGAAATCGAGTACTTGATTCGGGGTAAGTTGCTCGAGAGAGAATTTACCCACACTAAAGTCTAGCCTAGTTATAAATATTCAGCGATGTACTATCATAACCATCTACCTGATAGTGTCTTTTATCCCATATTCCTATCATATCCCAAGAATCACGTGTCCCTATACTCGCATCTTTGTATTTTCACTATTTTAGTTGTTAATCACTAAAAACCCTCATTGATAATTAACATTTGTGTCAACCCCTTAATTTAATATGTTTTTATTCATTAATATTTACAGCTATGATTGATTAGAACTTGATTTTAGTTTTCTATTAGTTCTTGAAACCACTCCCTATGGTAACGATCCCAACCTTTGGTTGGGTTATATCACTACACGCGATCGTTATCACTTGAACCAAAGTACTGTTCTGATACTTGAAGTCATGGGCCTGCTAACTCTTCTTATATTGGGAGAAAACCTCCAAGACATTTGCACTAAATTTCAGAGAAATCTTTAAAAAAGGAACTTGCAATAACTTTCGCCAACTTTTATTACTAAACTTGCTTAACTTCAAATATTAAGATGTGACTCTTGAGAACTTAAACTATGACCCACACCATCACGTATATAATAATCTCTCTTCATCTTGCCATGAAGATACAAGTTAAGTTAGGGTTCAGAAAAGTCAAGGTGTTACATCCACCCCCCTTAGAAACATTCGTCCTCGAATGAAAAATCAAAGCCACGCAGTTAAGTCTTTAGTAGTTGCCAAAATTTTGGCAAAGTGTCCTCTATAACCGTAATATCCAGGAACCTCAAATGCAGAAGATTCCAACCAAAGTAACTCATAGGACGATACAAAAAGCAAAGTAACATAGCTCCGCAATAATAGTACGAGCAAAATACAACAACAACAATAATAATAAGCAACAATAAAAAGACTAAATGTGTATCCTACCTCACTGTGCTAATCAAAATTGATATTTTACCTCTGTGGGATCTAAAACAACTTAGCATATCTTGATCTCATTCCATCCTCGGCTTCCCATGCCACCTCTTCCTTATTTTTGTTTCTCCACAAAACTTTAACAAAAGTCACAGCTTTGGTCCTCAACCTTCAGA
This sequence comes from Solanum pinnatisectum, assembly GCA_035578085.1. Taxonomy (NCBI): domain Eukaryota; kingdom Viridiplantae; phylum Streptophyta; class Magnoliopsida; order Solanales; family Solanaceae; genus Solanum; species Solanum pinnatisectum. The sequence continues at coordinate 85,276 of JAWPEI010000090.1, read as the reverse complement.
CCTATCGATCTAATATTGCAACTGGAGTTTCCTCATAGGACAACTCGTTTGTGATCTGAACATCCTCAACAGGGACAACCTGAGAATGCTCTCCATGCACTTTTGTAGCATCAATATATGGAAGACCGGATGAACCAATTTTAGCTCCGATGGCAACTCTAACTCTAAGCCACTTGTCCTACCCTCCGAATGATCCGATATGGCCCAATGATTCTTGGACTAAGCTTGTCCTTCTTTCCAAAACTCATAAACACCTTTCATAGGTGAGATTTTTGAGAATACCCAATCATCATGACAAAATTCCAAATCTCTTCACTGCACATCAGAGTATGACTTTTGGCGACTTTGAACAGTCAATAAACGTTCTCGAATAAGCTTCACCCGTTCCATTGTCTGTTGTACCAGGTCGGGCCCAACAACCCTGACTAACCTACCTCAAACCAACCAATAGGGGATCTACATTTCTAACCATACAAAGACTCATAATGTGCTATATTGATGCTAGAATGATAACTATTATTATATGCAAACTCAATAAGAAGCAAGTGGTCATCCCAACTTCCATTAAAGTCCAACATGTATGCTTGTAGCATGTCCTCAAGTGTTAAAATGGTGCGTTCAGCTTGGCAATTTGTCTGAGGGTGAAAGGTTGTACAGAGATTAACTTGCATCGCTAATCTTCTCTGGAAAGACTTCCAAAAGTTAGCGGTAAATTGTGCTCCTCTATCCTAGATAATAGATATTGGGATGACATGCAACCTACCAATCTCTAGGCTGTAAAACCATGCATAATCTCTAACTGTGAAAATAATCTTGACTGATAAGAAGTGGGCTGATTTTTTAACCTATTAACAATTATCCAAATAGAGTCAAACTTACACCGCGATCGAGGTAACCCTGTAATAAAATTCATATTAATTACCTCCCACTTCTATAAAGGAATGGCTATGTCCTGGACTAGCCCAGCAGGCTTTTGGTGTTAAACCTACATCTGTTGGTTAGGACAGTGTGCCACAAACTCAGCAACATCCTTCTTCATCCCATAACACCAATAGATCTCTTTAATATCATGGTACATCTTCGTTGATCCCGGGGGAATAAAATACTGGGAATGATTTGCCTCTGCCTCTATCTCCTGTTATATCAAAGACCAAAGACTCCTTATCATGAACTTTGCCCTTGAGCTGCTCTAAGTAGGGATCATCATGCTGTCGTGCCTTCACTTCCACGATTAAAGATGATACGATTGTAATATGAACTCTGACCCCACTATCACTTGCCTCTCCTAATCTGAATCCCAAGCTGGCTAATTGATGAAGTTCTCGAGCTAATTCACACCTCTCAACACCTAAATATGATAAACTTCCCATGGATCTACCACTGAGGGCATTAACTACCTCATTTTCCTTCCCTGTATGATACAAAATATCTACCTCGTAGTCTTTCAATAACTCAAGCCATCAACATTGTTGAAGATTCAATTACTTCTGTCTAAAGATATATTGAAGGCTCTTATGATCTATAAAAATGTCCACATGAACTCCATATAGATAGTGTCTCCTGATCTTCAATGAATGCACAACTGCAGCCAACTCTAAATCGTGAGTTAGGTAGTTATTCTCATGCTTCCTCAACTGCCTTGAAGCATATGCGATCACCTTACCATGTTGCATTAGAACACATGCTAACTCAATACTAGAAGCATCACAGCACACTACATAGCCCTCTGAACCCTCTAGTTAGGTTAGGGCTGGTGCTAATGTCAACCTGTCCTTCAGCTCCTGGAAACTATGCTCGCAAGCCTCAAACCATTGAAGCTTAACTACTTTCTAAGTTAGCTTTGTTAGTGGTGTTGAAAGTGAAGAAAGCCCCTCTACAAACCTTTTATAGCTAACCTAAGAAAATACAAACCTCTATCAGAGTTGTGGGTTTTGGACAAGTCTTCACGGCCTCAATCTTCTATGTATCAACCATAATTCCCGCATCTGATATAATATGGCCTAAGAAAGCCACAGAGCTCAACTAGAACTCACGCTTAGAGAACTTTGCGTAAAGTTCTTGCTCTCGAAGAACCTAAAAGACTACTCGCAAATGATCTGCATGCTCTTTTTTTGAATACGAATACACCAAAATAGCATCGATAAATACAATCACAAATGTGTCTAGATACGGACTGAATATGCTATTCATCAGGTCCATAAACACTGTCGGGGTATTGGTCAATCTAGAAGACATCACCAAAAACTCAAAAAACCCATATCTAGTTCTAAAAGTTGTCTTCTAAATATCTTTCTCTCGAACTCATACCTAATGGTACCCTGATCTCAAATCAATCTTCGAGAAGTACTTAGCACATTGTAGTTGATCAAACAAGTCATCAATCCTCAAAAGTGGATACCTATTCTTTATAGTAGCCTTGTTCAGTTGTCGATAATCAATACACATCCTCAGTAAGCCATCTTTTTTCTCACAAATAATGCTGGTGCACCCAATGGTGAAGCACTGCGCCTGATAAAGCCTTTATCCAGCAAATCTTTCAGTTGATCCTTCAACTCTTTTAGCTTAGCAAAAGCCATTCTCTAAGGAGGGATAGATATGGGTTGTGTACTTGGTAGTATATCGATAGCAAATCAATTTCACATTCTGGTGGAATACTAGGGAGATCATCTGGAAATACATCTGAAAACTCAATAACCACCAGAATAGATAGGAGAATCGATGGTTCTACATCCATATCCCGAACTTGAACAAGATGACAAATGCAACCCTTAGTAATCATCCTTATCGCCTTAAGATAGGAAATAAACCTACCTTTCAGTGCTGCTGTATTACCTTTCCATTCTCGCACTGCCTCTCCCTGAAAATAAAATCTAACAATCTTGTCCAACACACAACATTAGCATAATAAGATGCTAGCCAGTCCATAACCATAATGATGTCGAAATCGACCATATCTAAATCTACCAGGTCTACCGAGGTTTGACGGTCAATAATTTTTACTGTGCAACCTCGGTAGACTCTATTGGCAATAATAGACTCACCAACTGTGTAGACACAATGAAGGGTTGATGCAATGACTCTGCTTATATACACAACTTCCTCGCAAGAAATGGAGTAACATAGGATATGGTAGTGCTTGGATCTATCAAAGCATAAACACAATGAAAACAAACAATCAATGTACATCACAACGTCAGGTGATGACTCTGAGTACTATCGGTCACCTAGTAAATACACATGGTTCTGGCCATTACCAAAACAAGATGCTCCCCATCTACCTCTATGATTAACGTTTCAAACACACCTCATCCAATTCTAGGTGCAAACGATAGTTAGTCAGTACAAAACCCAACAATTGAGTTAGGGTCGAATCCTACAGAGAGCGGTACGTGTTCAAATTCAATTTAAGAAGTACAAATGTGGTCTAGAAATTATTTAAAAAGACATGAATTAAATTAAAATGGGTGAAATGAATGTCAGATGGGGGTTTTGGTTTGCAATTATCAACTACAATGCAGTCACAAACAATTTAAGATAACAATAAGGAGAGGAATTCTCAGGATGTGATGGATTATAGGCAAATTTCAACATATGGATAATTGAAACTACTAGCAAACGACTAAAAATCAGTGAGCAAGCTAGACTACAAGGGAGATAGCTTTCTCTTGAACAACTATCCCGAATCAGGTGATTTCTTTCGAACATCAATAAGCATAACAATGAAGAACAACCCACACCTTAATTCATCAACTCACTCAAGATAGATGGGTAGGATTGGGTTTAGGATTCACTCTCTCGAGCTGAACCCAGCTCAACCCAGCTCAACCCAATACCTACAAATCATTAATCAATAATCTTAGTTCTAAAACCTCTCTCTCTCGCAAGCCAAGAACACAAAATTAGAACTTCATTTGCAACTACAATTCATAAATTAAACCACAATTAATGATTAAACTCACTTCAAATTAGCATTTAAACTAGTAATTAACAATACTCATACACTAATTAAGCCCATAATCACATGATCACACCCTAAGAATTGGGGTTTTAGCCAAACATCATAAAAGAGTCAAAACAGTTACCAAATCGATAAGCCATCGACTGGGTAAGAGTAATTTGGTCTTTACAATGCTTCAATTTGCAGAATATTCGAAACCCACTTGCAAAATCTCCAAATTGAATCTCTCAAAATCTTCCAAATTCCCCAAAACTACAGAAAGAAGTGTTCTAAACTAGTTCAGTCTCAGTTCGCCTTCTTAAAATAATTGTTCAAAATCTAATTTATAGTCGCCAAAAATAAGCCACAAAGGGTCATTTGGCAAAGTAAGTCCAATTTGCTGACCATTGATCTCTTCCATCGTCTTTTTGCTTTGGCACTCAGCATCCTCAAGTTCTGTAACTTTGGGTGATCTCTCTTTGCATCGCGGAACTACTCGGTAATTCACCGACTGCTCCTTTTTGTAACCAACTTGGCTTCTTCCCTCAAGGCTGGCACACTGGAACTTTAGGCGGTCAAGCTAGCTACTCGGCGATTCGCCAAGTGCTCTTGGCGATCACCAGGCCTGCCTTTCTTCATTTCTTCAGTTTGTTTTGTTCCTTTTTGCCTATTAGTGTCCTTGCTTTATTCCTCATTCCATATACCTGAAAATCAAGGCTTTAACATCAGTTTATGACACAAATTAAGCATTTGAGGACACTAAATCTATATAAAAAAAGCCCCAAATGAGTCTAAATTCCGGGCTCATCAACACCCCCAACTTAAACTTTTGCTTGTCCTCAATTAAAATTCAAGATCAACAGTTCAAAAAGGATGTTTTAAATAGTGTTGTATAAGACACAACATGAATGCACACAACAAGATTCAACTTACTCATGCAATGATCAATTGTGCACTCAAGATTCAAACTATGACTCACCCTTATTAAAGATGCTCAAGTTCACAATACTTGTTTCAAATACAAGTTCAAGCTCAACAAAGGTACTCAAATGCCCTCACAAAAAAAATGATTCCCTATTCACACAAAGTTCTTAGACAATTCATAGTTCTGAAATCACATACGACTCTCACACTCACAAATATGAACACATACATTACTTCACCTATAGGTTTGCCCTTATTTTCCAATCAACATTCGTTTCAGCTCACTCAGATAAAAAAGGTCTTTACAAGGCGTGTAACGGGGTTGAGTGTAAAGGTATGGTTATTTAGGCTCAGTGGCTTATACCTTCATGAAGTGTGGTTCGAACATCAGTTTCTTCCTTTTCTTTAACATTTAGCTCATGCTCATAATCCACCCCACTATTCAACTTCAAATGTACTACCAGATATCCCATTTCTTTTGCAACTTCTACTACTTTATTTCACAATTTTTTTTTAACTTTTTCTTTGCTTTCTTCTTTTCTCTCTTTTTTTTTACATGGAGGGGTTCCATCTTTTTCAAAACCATTGCTCAAGGGGAAATTTTTCTACACTTCTTGACTTTCTTTCTCTTTTCACTACACCCCCAACTTAGGCTCTTAGACTAAGTTGGCTATTCACATAAACCACACTTAATGAATGCTATGGATGAATGGAAAACGAGAGGTCACAATTGATCCAGTTTCTTCCAAGAAAATGATAAGGCTCAAGAAGGTTCAAGCAAGGTTCATACATCTCACAAGGTTGGCCACAAAAGAGGTATATTGTCAAATTGTTACACTCTTCAAAATTGTTGCCTAAGATCATTTCAAGTGCTTGAATCACATAGTCAACCGGACCAACGAGGCAAATTGTAGGTGCCATCACACACAATGTTCAAGGTAATTTCATCACACAAGGCATTGGCACCAGTATCAAACAAGACTCCACACTTTCTAGCGAGTGTGCAATGTTCATGACAAGAGCATTGAGATGCTAAAAGTTCACACATTATCTATGCAACTTCATTTGGCGTCATCGTAGCCGTACATTCATTTCATTCAATTAAGAAAGATATTCAAGTCATCGGTACTGATCATAACCGATACTCAAATTTCCATAAGAACAACCATAATCACAAACAATAGAGGTTGCACAAATTTTAAAAAATAGGCCCAATCCATTTCCATTCAAAATAAGGAATCACAATCTCAAGCATCCACAAGATTAAGATCCAAACATAATCAAAACACAAATATAGATCAAAAAATCCAATATATAGAAATAAAATGTAATCACAAGAGGTAGGTATGGAAATACCTCACCCCACCCACAAAAACAACAGTTGTCCTCAAATACAACTAAAACAAAGAGAATTAATCAAAATAACAGAGAGGAAGGTAAAGATGTCATCTTGCCAGGCTAAGCTTGGGGTGAAGTCTGCATTGCAGTCACTTCATCTATCGGGGAATCAATGCCCGGAGTCACAATCTTTGGCTGGGCATTAGTGCCCGGTGTCTCATCCATATTAGCTCCACTGGAGCCTACCATAAAAGTATCCCTCAAGGAGGTCTGAACAGTCGAATGAACCATAACCTCCTCGACCTCAGTCAGGCCCTTATAAGTGGTATCATCCTGAATATCAAGCTACTCCTCATCAGTCTCAGCCTCAGACTCTTCAGCCGCTACATCATTTCTAACCTCATCTCCACTAGTAGCCAGAGGCACATTAGAATAGGCCAAAATATCTATGTCCAAGTAATCAGGGATCTCCACGGTCCCAAAAATCATCGACATATCAATGGACTTCACCTGGTCCACACTTTTTTCAACTCTACCATCGCGTCCTTCAATACCGTCACCTCATGAGTGGTTCTCTAACCTCTCTCAAACACTTCTATCCTCACCATGAGGGCATCGATATCATCTCTAAGAGGTGTTAGTGCAGTATTGAAAGCTCTATCAATCATCCCAGGGACCATAGCATCTAGCCTAGAGGCACGTACGTCAGAAGAATGGGCTAGGTACCCCATCCATAGAAGCATGGCCTAGGTGAGTGGAGGTGGAGATGCAGCCAGACCAGCAGCGGACCTATGAGGCAGGGAAGCGGTAGAAAAACTAGGAGTCATATAGGGGGCAGAGCTAGAAATACTTGAAGGCCTAGTGGCCAGAGTAGGCAATACTGCCTCTACAGGTAGTGTCTCAATATCAACCGCTAGGGATGTATCCACCGGAGCTGCCCTCTTCTTCTCAGCCTCATCCTTCAAGTACTCAGCCTCAATACATGTAGAGAAGGTGGGAGTCACTTATACATCCATCTTTCATCTTGCGGCACATAGGCCAGTCTGCACAGTTCGGTGATCAACACCAAGAAATGGAGAGATGTTTGTCGTTGCCTAGCTCTCATAGCCATTTCCTGTCCAATAATTACACCTAAATTTATTTGCTTCCTAGCGATGATGGATATAGATAGGCCATCTTTGTGTGGTAGAGGATAGACTCGTTCTGGGATGGCATGATTGTCTTACTGATGAAACCAAACGAATTCCTCGCTGCCACATTGAGGTTTTTCTTCTCTATTGGCACTCCATCAACCTAGGAGTAGTGTTAGACAAGAGAGGGGCTAGCCAATTTTTCATGTCCTCCAAGGTCGTTCTCTTGATCATGCTTTGGTAGTCATTTGTGAAGTTGTAAGTGCATTCCAATGTGGTGTTGATAATCTATCACATTTGACCTTCTTTACCTGGACAACCATATGATCCATATGTTTGAAGACACTGGCCTTCCTCTTCCCTTGTGGCACCAAAACTCCGTAGGCGGAGTAGAATTCCTGAACCCAATTAGGAATGTAGGGGCCCAGGGTTTAGTGAAAATCTGGAACTTTTGGTACTTTAGGGTATGCCATATATTTGGATATATGTCCACCACACCATCTGTGGACAACCTCTTCTCCTCAATGATAGTCTTTAGTCCCTCGTGCTTTAGTCTGTTGAGAGACCGTGGAGGAGGACCCTATACAGGTGGTGCTGGGACTATAGTCTGATTTGAAGGGGGATCATGCATTCTCTTGGAGCACATCTCAGCTCTCCAAGCCAACAAAAGTTGGTCATCATTAGGCTCAGAGATGGCAGCCTGAGAATCTTAGTGTTCCCCCTCGCTTTCTGATTTAGTAAGGTGAGTTGCGTAGACTCCCTCACTGTCGAAGCTGGCCTTCGGTGACTCAATTGAGGGCACCTTATCCTTTCTATTGCCTTTCCCACCCGTGGTAGGAAGTTTGGTTGTCTTTGTTTTGGATACCGATGTATCTTCATTTATGATGATCCTTTTTGCCCGCTTTCGGGGTGGTATGTCTCTTCCGGGTAACTTGGCTCTAGTCATATCTGCAAAACACATCAAAAAATGATAGAAATTGTTCAAGAAAACTGCAGAAATAAAGTTGCAGAAAGACTCGTCGAATCAGTCGCCAAGTCGCTTAGGCAAGCCAGATCGGGCTCGTCGAAAATAGCAGCTTGAAAAATTTCCAGCAATAAGGCATGTCGGTGATGCTTAGGGCCATTCAGCGAATCACCAACACCAATCGGCGAGCTTAGACTAGCCTGCCGAAAATTACAGTGTATTCTAGGGGTTAGGGGCGCAGAAAGGGCGATCAAAGGAACCTTTCGGTGAATCGCCGAGTGAACTCGGCGAGCTCAGGCTTCCTGCCAAAAGTTACAGACTCAATATAGCCTAATCAAGAAATTTAAGGCGATTGAAGGGGAACTTGGCAACCGTCGAACCGTTCGGTGAGCTCAACCCAGCTCACCAAACTGCCCAACGTGCCAATTTTCAACCCCATTTCCCAAAATCAAGCTCGAATCCCCTGAATTCAAAATTAAATAGACACATTATGCAATTCAAATAGACCCATATGGTCCATGCCTTCGGGGTACTGAGACTTCCCCCGATTTGGCCAAAATTGGCCATTTGACGAATTTTACCCTTAAGAATGATGTCAACTGCTCAATCATTTTGCATAATTCAGGGTTACTCAAACTTCACCCAACAAGACCCAATAAAAATTAACCACAAGCCAACAAATTAGAATCAATTTTAAAGCACAAAATACGGGAAATCATCTTTTTAAGCATTTAGGCACAAGTTCAAAAACAATATGGGCAATCCGACACATAAAAAATGATTTACACAATAACCCAGCACATTTCAACATATATTTACCAATAGCATTTGAGTTCAACCACTAATAAAGGTGCGGGGTTTGGAAAACCAACCTGTATGCCGAATTGAGAATTTGAAAAGCTAGGCGGCAAAGTATTTCGATTTCGAGCACTAGATCACACATAAAAAGCCAATGAAATAGTAAAGTATGGAGAATCTAAAGTGCGGGTAAGAGTGTACGGGGTTACAAATGAGAGAATATGAAAGATTTTGAAATTTTAAACCAATTGGCCTTTTAAAACCTTTCAGTTCGCGGTCCTTTCGGCGGTGTCAGTCGAACATGCCAAACCGCCGAGTGGTAATTCACCTCACTAAGTTTTACAGGACCTTTAGTCAATTTGGGGGTCCAAACGACAGTCAAAATCGGGATCGCCAACATATTTGGCGAGTCGCTGATTAAGAAATTGACTTGCTGAGTTTTATAGACTTCCACTTCATGTTTTGTGGGTCCTACGGCGGTACAAGTTGGGCTCGTCAACCTCTTCAGCGAGTTGCCGACTGGACTTTTGGTTTGCCAAACCTCTTTTTTTCCAATGTACATCACTTTTCAACCTGCACAATCAACACTCGTTATTCAAAATCAAAACTTAAAGCATTAAAAAGTTGGGTTGCCTTCCAAGAAGGGCCTTAGTTAACGTCGTGGCACGACGCAAGTACCCATTCACGCTTCATCTTTAGGGTTTGCTATTGTATCACTAGGCAACCCCCCTTGTTGTCTTGGATTCAAATGTGACAAAATTTGACCCATTTGGGTCTCCAGCTGCTTAATAGACATGGAATAAAAGGTGACAGTTTGATTAAGTGTAGAGACATTCTCCTTAATCTCTTTCAATACTTTATCGGACCCTTCAACCTTATTGATAATGTGCGAGAGCATGTCTTCCATATGACCACCCTCAGAATCCTTGGGCTTTTGACGTTCATGGGGAGGAACATACATATCCTTCTCCCCCTCTCTTTCCTTCCAAGTGGCGTTACGATCACACCAATCGATGTCATGGTCTCTCCTGCCCTCATCTATGTTCCAACCTTGATTTCCACCCGGCCTTGGGTAGTTTGCACGATAATCTCCTCCTTGGTTGGCTAGGAAATTAACTTCCTCATTGTATAGTGCTTCAAATTGTGCTTCACCAACACCCACAGCATTAACACTCTTTGTACCAACACCCATGACATTTTTAAACAAGATATCCAGTTGGGTCATCATTTTGGCCATGTTTTGGTCTCTCTCTAGATCCTTTTCGATATGCTCTTTTGTCATTCTAAAATTTAGAGGAAGGACTTGGTCTTCACGAGTGTAGCATGCCCTATTGATCTTGGTCATACAATCAAGGAGTTGAGAGGCTACTTCATAGGGTTGTTGTATTATACCACCTGGAACAAGTTGATCAGTAACTCTCTCGTTCACCGAGTCAAGGCTCATATAGAAGTATTGCAACAACACATTATTTGGAAGTCCATGAGTTGGACATTACAGCACCAACTTTTTAAATCTCAGTCATGTCTCATGTATTGGTTCACCTTCCAAGCATTTAAAACCTTGGATGCTATCCCTAAGAGTCATCATCTTCGATAGGGGAAAGAATTGCACTTGAAATGTTGTAAGAAGCTCATCCCAAGAAGTGATGAAATCTCTTGGTAACTCAGACAACCACTTACTAGCCTCGCCCATCAAAGAAAATGGGAATAACCTGAGACGGACTAATTCTTGCGATAAGCTCTTAAATGAGAATGGACCACAGACGTCCACAAAGTTTCAAATATGCTTATGGGGATCCTCATGAGCCAGCCCCCCAAACAAACCCTTAAGTTGTAAGAGCTGAAGCATTGTGCTAGTAATGTGTAAAACAGTGTTTGCTTCATTTGATGGTAGACTCATTATCCCTACGCCACCCAATGGAATTGGGTCATTGACATTTGGGTCGTTTACTTCATTGAGGTTTCCAACATCAGCTTGGTGGACCACTTGGCTACCATTACTTCTATTAATGCTCATCTCTTCCTCTGTTTATCACAAGAAGCACAAAACCAAAACTAAAGTAAGTAGATTCAACTATAACTAAAAAGATCACAATTCAACTTCACTAAAAGAATTTTAAACAAAACCACTCCCTGGCAGCAGTGCCATTTTTATTAACATTCTGAAACATACCTCATCTAATTCTAGGTGCAAACGATTGTTAGTCAGTATAAAACCCAACAATTGAGTTAGGGTCGAATCCCACAGAGAGCGTTGTGTGTTGAAATTCAATTTAGGAAGTACAAATATGGTCTAATCAGCTATAGGAATAGAAATTATCAAAAAAGACATGAATCAAATTAAAATGAGTGACACAAATGTCAGATGGGGGTTTTGATTTGCAATTATCAACTACAATGCAGTCACAAACAATTTAAGATAACAATAAGGAAAGGAATTCTCAGGATGTGATTGATTATAGGCAATTTTTACATATGGGTAATTGAAACTACTAGCAAACAACTAAAAATCAGTGAGTAGGCTAGACTATAAGGGAGATAGCTTTCTCTCAAACAACTATCGCGACTCACGTGATTTCTTTCGAACATCAACAAGAATAACAATGAAGAACTACCCACACCTTAATTCATCCACTCTCTCAAGCTAGATGGGTAGGATTTAGTTTAGGATTCACTCTCTCGAGCTGAACCCAGCTCAACCCAATACCTACAAATCATTTATCAATAATCTTAGTTCTAAAACCTCTCTCTCGAGCAAGCCAAGAACACAAAATTAGAACTGCATTTGCAACTACAATTCATAAATTAAACCACAAATAATGATTAAACTCACTTCAAATTAGCATTTAAACTAGTAATTAGCAATACCCCTACACTAATTCAGCCCATAATCACATGATCACACCCCAAGAATTTGGGTTTTAGCGAAACATCATAAAAGAGTCAAAATAGTTACCAAACCGATTAGCCATCAACTAGTAAGAGTATTTTTTTCTTTACAATGCTTCAATTTGCAGAATATTCGAAACTCACTTGCAAATTCTCCAAATTGAATCTCTCAAAATCTTCCAAACTCTCCAAAACTACAGAGAGAAGTGTTGTAAATTAATTTAGTCTCAGTTCGCCTTCTTAAAATAATTGTTCAAAATCTAATTTATAGTCACTAAAAATAAGCCACAAAAGGCCGTTTGGCGAAGTAAGTCAGGTTTGCTGAACCACTTGGCGAATCTCCCATTGATCTCTTCCATCGCATTTTTTCCTTTGTACTGAGCATCCTCAAGTTATGTAACTTTGGGCTATCTCTCTTTGCATTGCAGAACTGCTTGACGATTTGCAGACTGCTCCTTTTTGTCACCGACTTGGCTTCTTCCCTTAGGGCTGGCACACGGAACTTTAGGCTGTCAAACTAGCCATTCAGCTATTCGCCAAGTGCTCCTGGCAATCACCAGGCTTGCCTTTCTTCATCTCTTCAGTTTGTTTTGTTCCTTTTTGCCTATTAGTGTCCTTGCATTGTCCCTCATTCCACATACCTAAAAATCAAGGCTTTAACATTAGTTTATGTTACAAATTAAGCATTTGAGGACACTAAATCTATATAAACAAAGCCCCAAATGAGTCCAAATCTCGAGATAATCATTGTACCTCTACCTACTAAAGTTTAAGGTCCACGTCCTGTAGAATGTGCTGATGAGGAAGAACCTACTACTGATCGAGTCGACTAACTCATCCCACTCTGACCTATGGTCGGGCAATTCCTCCACACATGTCCCTCCTTTCCAAAAGAATAACAACATGTGGAACCATGCCTACATCTCTTAAAATGTATCCTATTGCATGTAGCACAATACGGCAGGCCTGGCTTGGCTTGACTTGAACTTATCTATTGCCTAGAGCCAAATGCTCGTGAACCCTCACCTGGACATGACTGTCCACGACGATCAAGTCTACTACCTTAGAACTGTGGTAGTGGAGGTCTGGATGGCCTATTAGGATATCAAGGTCTAGGACCATTATGAAACTGTCCCTGTAAAGTAGCAGGCCTAGCCCTCTTCTGCTGCTCTCTATCAACCCTCTCCCTCATATAATGCGGATGTCGATGCTCTTCTATGCTTTGTGCAAAGGCCTGAATTTGCGAGATATCCATATTATCATTTAGGGCAACGGTAGTGCAAGCATCTATATAGTTTGAATCAAGCCCTGCCACAAATCTTTACACCCTGTCATGCATCATATCAACAAAGGTTGGTGCATACCTAGCCAATAAATCAAATCTCAGGCCATACTCTCAGACACTCATGCTTCCCTATCTAAGGTTTAGGAATTGATCTACCTGGAATACCAAATCTCTCGAGGCAGATACTGATCTATGAAAGATTCAATAAAGATATCCTAAGAGGGTGGAGGTTCATCTTTCCCCCTGGATCTCTCCCAACTCTTGTACCACAATACTGCAACATCATGCAGTCGAAATGTTGCTAATTCAACTGACTTAGTCGTTGAGACATGCATGACCCTGAAGATCCTATAAAATTGATCAACAAAATGCTGAGGGTATTCCCTATGATCTGTTCCTGTAAAATTTGGAGGACTCAAAGCTAGAAACTCTCGAACTTCTAGGACCTTCAGAAGGTCCGACAATTCATAGCGCAACTGGATAGCGTTGTGCAGCTACTAATTGTGCTAACATACACACTGCACTCTTGAAATCATGACCAGAGTGAATAGAAGGAGTTGGAGGTGGTACTTTTAGTGGTGTTGGGGATCATGTAGCCCTCCTATAGTGGGCTAAGAAGATGTCTCCTTTTGGGTCTCACAATGGGCTGTGTCAGCCGGTGGTACCTTGCCTAGACCCTCACCTACAGTTGTGTCTAGCCCTTGGCTAGCTGTGGTTTATCTGGCCTCAGCCATCTCTCTGTATACAAACATCAATGATAAGCTCAAAAACTCAACCCTTAAGACACAACTCTATAGCACGGGATAAGCAGATGAAGGATAACCAATCTAACATGCCATGTAACTTCCTGCATATAAAATGTGATTCACAACACCTTTATAAACAAGTTTCTACTAGACATGGCTTGCAGACTCCCTAGGACACGATGTAGCTCTGATACCAAGTTTGTCACGCCCCAAACTCAAGGGACGCAACTAGCACCTAATGCCAAAACTTGGGCCTGAGCCGACCCTGCATAGCAATTTTGTAATGGCACGGAGAAACCACACATAGTTAAGAAAACAAACATGTCCATCTCGGCTTAAAAAAATATGCCCTTGGCTGGTAAGGCCCTTGTCAAGAACACTATAAAGGATGTAACTACTCCCACGATTCATATAAAAAAACAACTACCATATAAATCTTGTTTGGGCCGTCAACGCCACCATGATATTTATGAAAATGTAAACATTATATAGGTTGTCGAAGCTGACATCATCTCTATATAGAAACAAAGAAATACTATGTGTCAAGATAATAAAACAAACCATCGCCAAAACTTCAGCCAACCAACAAACAAGGCCAACGTGGCGATACAACCCGACACACTAGTCTGCAAGCCTCTAAGAGTAATAAAGCTTTGTCAGGACAGGGCCCCAACATACCCAAAAACTATATACAACAAAATCCAACAAACCTTTAGACTCTAGTAGCTCAAGAGGAAAGGGTTAGCCAACCTACTGGAACTCAACTATGTTTCTGGGGAGGTCTATTGAGTCGTCTATCAGGAGATGCATGCATCAATGCAGAATCCCCTAGGTAATAGGGCGTTAGTATGAACTAATGTATAGAGTATGAAAGGCGATAGACTAATGAACAAGAAAATATGCCAAAAGCAATCAGGTAAGGAAATCAAAATTAAGATAAGCATGCTAACCTATTATTGAATCTAAACATACAAAAATGATCAAACAATAACCTAACCAAGCCCCCATAAGCTCGGCAGGTACAAACAACATACCACCTGCCTAGGCCCCCATAAGCCCAGAAGGTGCCAAATCAATCTACATACCCCTATCAATAGCCCCTTGTCTTTGTAAGAAGTCACGTAGCCCTTTTAGGAAATGATATAGCCATGTAGGCAGCGTATATCCCTCTTAGGTAACAACATAGATTTATAGGCTACACAAAGCCCTTTTTTGCATCAACATAGCCCCGTAGGCAATACATAGCCCTCTATGGCGTCAGAATAGCCCCGTAGGCAACAAATAACACTCTTTGCCATCAATATTACCCCGTGGTAAACACATAGCCCTCGTAGACAATAACATAGTCCTCTTAGCCAACATCATAGCCCCCATAGGTAGTTCATAGTTCAGCAGTTCACCACAATAGCCCCAAGGGCGATAACAAACAATTCAATAGGCTAAAGGCGAGCAAATTTAGCTATAAATAATATATATGGATAGTCTCAAAGTAGTTCCTAAGATAGGGTAATTCTTAATAGATTATGAGTCCCTAAAATGAGAGTTTATAACCACTCAATCAGCCAACCACTCACATTTATATCTACAAGATCACCAATATTGACTACCCTATTATATTAATCCCAAGCTTTAAGGAAACATGCCGAATGAAGGGAATAGCCTTAACATACCTTTTTCTTTATAGTTTATGCTGAATAATGCCTCTGTTTGCACCACTACAACACTAAAAAAAGTAAACTCAATCAATAATTACGAACAAGAATTACTATGACAATTCGACATTCGACACACGTAAATTACTATTCGAGATCTAAGGTATCCATAAAATGATAAAATATCATTGCTACCTTTCGTTACACACCTAGAAAACCAGAATAATATCAAACCACTGAAAAACCCCTGCTGCCACAACCTCTACAAAGCTACACCGCATAATTCACCATGAAAACTATTCCAAAATGACGATCTCGTGAAGTAGAGAAATTTTTCATAAAGAGTAAAAAGGAGATCATGAACACACAAGGATGATTTGAGGAGAAATTCTCTGATATTTTCGGGTTTCTTACTAGCTGCAATGAAAATAAATGAAGAAGATAACAATTTATAAGGTTGCACCAACTTAGGGGATCCACCAGCCACCTCTACTGCACAGTATGTACTAAAAGGTGAATATCTCTCTTTTTTGATGTCGTATGAATGAATGGTTTGATGTGTTAGAAACTAGACTCGTAGACCTTCAATTTGATATATTGTGGGCCCGCTGGCTCTTTTTATATTAGGAGAAAACCTCCAAGACATTTGCACTAAATTTCAGAGTAATCTTTAAAAAGGAACTTTCGATAACTTTCACCAACTTTTATTACTAAACTCGCTTAACTTCAGAAATTAAGATGTGACTCTTGAGAACATAAAATATGACCCACACCATTACTTATATATTAATCACTCTTCGTCTTGCCATAAAGATACAAGTTAAGTTAGAGTTCCAAAAAGTCGGGGTGTAACAACCCAAGTATGCAAAGTATGTGAAGGAGATCGTGGTAAATAAGAGGAGATTGATAAAATGTGAAACAGTGGCACTTAATGAAGAGTGCAGTTCTAGAATCCAAAATAAGTTGCCCACCAAACTGAAAGATCCGAACAGCTTTACAATTCAGATCACCATAGGAAAAAGCTTCCATGTGCGAGGGTTGTGTGACCTCGGGGCGAGTATAAACCTGATGCCGACATCATTGTACAAGAAGTTGGGGTTGGGTAGTCCTAAACCCACCACCATTACATTGCAGTTGGTAGATTGTACGGTGGCTAGACCAGAGGGTGTTGTGGAGGATGTCTTGGTCCAGGGGGGATCCTTGATATTCCTAGTAGATTTTGTGGTGCTGAACTTTGAGCCAGACCCTGATGTTCCGTTCATCCTTAGAAGACCTTTCTTGGCCACACGACGTGCTATGATAGATGTAGTAGTCGGTCAATTGACTATGCGGGCACATGACAAAGTGTAAGTGTTTGATGTGTACAAGGCATTGAAACTATTGGTCATGTATGAAGAGATGTCTGCCATAACAGTCATAGATCTTGAAGCAGAAGCTCATTACATTGCATCCAAGGACCCTCTGAAGCATGTGTTAGTAGTTTATGATATTTATGGGGATGTTGAAGCATAAGAAATGGTAGAGTTCGTGGATGTGTCGAGTGTGGGCATATCAAGAGATCGTTGGGAGACATTGAATAGGGTGTTGGGTCATTCACTTAAGCCTTCCATTAAAGAAGCACCCAAACTAGATCAAAAAACACTACGAGCCCAATTAAGGTATGCATTTTTGGGTAAAGATAAGACCTTACCTATGATTTTGTCTGCAGATTTGTCTGAATCACAGACTGAAGCAGCATTGAGTATACTGAAGAAGAGAAAAATAACTTTAGGCTGGTAGATGTTTGATATCCACGAGATAAGTCCAAAGTTCAATGTTGTGTATGCATATGATTTACATGGAGAAAGTTCAGAAGTTGATTATACAACACCAACATAGACTCAATCCAGTCATGAAGGATGTGGTAAGGAAAGAGGTAATTAAGTGGTTAGATTCGGAGATAGTGTACCCCATATCTGACAGCAAATGGGTGAGTCATGTACAATGTGCGCCCAAAAAGGGCAGTATAACAGTGGTGACGAATGAGAAGAATGAACTGATCCGTACAAGGACAGTAACTGGGTGGCATATTTGTATGGATTTCAGAAAGTTGAATGATACAACCAGGAAGGATCATTATCCTGTGTCATTTATTGATCAGGTGTTGGACAGACTGGCAGGACAAGAATACTACTACTTCTTGGATGGCTACTCAGGATACAATCAAAAAGGCATTGCACCACAGGATCAGGAAAAAACAACATTTACTTGTCCATATGGCACATATGCGTTCATATGCATGCCATTTGGATTGTGTAATGCAGCGGCTACATTTCAGCGATGCATGATGGCAACCTTCTATGATATAGTGGAGGATTTTGTTGAGGTGGTTATGGACAACCGTTCTATATTCGGTGAGTCCTTTGATCTTTGTTTGAGTAATCTTGACAAGGTTTTTTTCAAGGTGTGAGGAGACAAATATGGTGTTGAATTGGGAGAAGTTCCACTTCCTGGTTCTAGAAGGGATTGTACTGGTGCACAAAATTTCAAAAAATGGGCTGGAAGTTGATAAAGCTAAGGTAGAGGTGATTGAAAAGCTTCCACCACCCATGTGCAATTTATTGGAAAAGGAGGTGAAATTTGCATTTGATGAAAGTTGTTTGCAGGCTTTTGAGCTGTTGAAGAAGAAGTTGATCGAAGTTCATATTTTGATTGCTATGAAATGAAAGCTACCCTTTGAGCTCATGTGTGATTGCAATGAAATAGTTGTTGGTGCAGTGTTAGGCCAGTGAAAGGATAAGATGTTTCACTCCATCTATTATGCCAGCAAGACCCTTGATGCATCACAATTAAACTACACTATCACAGAAAAGGAGATGCTCGTGCTACTGTTTGCTTTTGATAAGTTCATATCTTACTTAGTGGGCATCAAGGTTGTTGTTTATATCAACCATGCTGCAATCGAGTATTTATTCAACAAGAGGGATGCAAAGCCGAGGCTGATCAAATGGATATTACTCTTGCAAGAGTTTGATCTAGAAATTAAAGATAGGAAGGGGACTAAGAACCAGATAGCCTATCATTTGTCAAGATTGGAAGACTCATCTCATGTGAGGAATGAAGAACAAATTCGAGAAGAATTCCTTGATGAGAAATTTCTAGCCTTAGCATTGCACTAGTACCCTAGTATGTTAATATTGTCAACTTTCTGGTAAGTGGTTTATTTCCACCTGAGGCTTCGACACATCAGAAACAAAAGTTGAAACACGAGGCAAGGTTTTATATCTGGGATCAACCGTTCTTACTCAGGCAAGGACCGGATCAGGTGGTGCGAAGGTGTATAGCTAAACATGAGGCATGCAAGTGTTGGAGAGTTGTCAGACTTCACCATATGGTGGGCACCACGAAGGTGAGCGCACGACACATAAGGTATCGCAATCTGGTTTCTTTTGGCCTACTTTATTTAAAGATGCTACGATTTTTGTGAAGGGTTGTGATCAATGTCAGCGAGTGGGAACTATTTCTAGAAGACATGAGATGATGTTAAGCAACATCCTCAAAGTTGAGATCTTTGATCTATGGGGGATAGACTTCATGGGACCATTCCCAGTTTTCAATGGAAATCAATACATACCAGTGGCAGTGAACTACGTGTCCAAGTGGGTTGAGGTTGTTGCTTTACCTACTAATGATGTGAATGAGGTGGTAAAGGTCATCAGAAAGCACATCTTCACCAGGTTCTGAACTCAAAAGGCCATGATAAGTGATAGAGATAAGCACTTCATAAATAGTTTAGTGCGAATTTTTTTGGTTAAGCATGGCATGCGACACAAGGTAGCCACAGCCTATCATCCTTAGACTAGCGGTCAAGTGGAAATTTCCAATAGGGAAGTGAAGCAAATCCTGCAGAAGACTATGAACGCACAACAAAAAGATTGGGCTGACATATTAGATGAGGCTTTGTGGTCATAAAGGATTGCATACAAGACACCAATAGAGACTTCTCCTTATCGAATGGTGTTTGGGAAAGCATGTCACCTCCTAGTAGAATTGGAGCATCAAGCATACTGGGCGATAAAGAAGTTGAGCTTAGACCCTGAGTTAGCGGGCAAGAAAATAATAACACAACTACACGAGCTAGAGGAATTTAGGCTCCACGCATACAAAAATGCCAAGCTATATAAAGAGAAGACCAAGAAGTGGCATAACAAGAATATTGTATCACGCATCTTTGAGACTAGCCAATTGGTGTTAATATTCAATACAAGACTGATGTTGTTCCCCAAAAAAGTTTAGTCTACGCGGAGTACGCCATTTCAGGTGGTGAGAATGATGTCACATGGAGCTAAGAAACAAGGACAAGAGTGCCACATTTCTTATCAATGGGTAGAGAGTGAAGCATTACTTTGGGAATTACATAGATCATGAACAAGAAATGATCAATTTGAATGACGACTGAGTCATGAGTTGGATCGTGCCACGACATTAGATAGGATTTTTGGTTTTCCAATTTGTTATTTCAATTAATAGGAGTTAGTTTATAGTAAAAATAAAGTGTGATATATTAGGAAAATACAAAAAATGAGTCATGCCATGACCAAAACTAAGGCGCTGAATGGGAGGAAACCCATCGGGTTTACATTAATTAGTGTTGTGTTGAAAATATGTAGGGAACAGGAATTTGTAGCAATAGCATGTCACGGAGGGACTGCTAACTTTTGACTCGCCAGAAATTAATTTTTTAGAGCAAGGCAGAACACTCTGTAACGTGCACACGTCGTGGAGGAGGCCGTGATTTTTGGATTTGATGAGAATTTCACGAAGAGGGAGCCAAATTTCAATTTCACTAGGAACTAATTAATTGTGTGAAACAGAAGCCTCCGTAACGCAACCGCGTTGTGGAACAGGTGAGTTTATTTTGTTTTTTTCATTAAAAAAGGGGTCTGGCCCATCTTCTTTCTAACAAACCCGACCCAATTCCCCTTTTATTCCCAAATTCTCCACTTTTTTCCTATTCTCCCCCACTATATATGATTTCCCTTTCCTCTTCTACTTTTGCAAATTTTCAACTCCAAATTCGTAACGCGAAGTCAGTTCGCCCATCTATCTCACATTTTCTCTCATCTTCAACCCAAAGGTATGTATTTTGTTATCTTTTTTTATTGTTGGTCATTGAAGAGAATTTATGATGTTGTTTGGTGTCAAGGTTATGTAGGGAGTTGTGGGTGTGATCTATAGTGGGGGGACGTGATGTATGTTCATATTTATGGGTATTTCAAAATTTTTAGTAGAAATTGCCCTTGCTTGAGATTATGTGGGTATTGGGTCAAGGCTGGTTGTATAAACATGGTAGAGTGAAAGGTTGGGGGTTGTTTGATGAATAAGATCATATGTTTTATGGATTTTGAGGGTCTTAGTGTGAAGTCTTGAGTAAAACTGGGGTGTGCCTTTGTGTGGAATTGTGAGTTGTTGTGTCTGTGTATTCGGACTGAGGTTGTTATACTTGACTAGTGTTGTGGTGACAAAATGCGATATGTGAATGTGTAGTTATATTGGTTTGTTTTGATCTTGAGTTTACGTGTTACCTATTGGGAAGTTTGAGTACCAAGGTTAGGGCATATATGGATCAAGTGTGGGGTGGTGTATGTGCATCACCCATGCCTTTCTGAAAATTGTTAGTTATCTTGGGCTGAAATGTATTGTGTTTGCAGGCAATCATGTCAGGTACTCAACGACCCGGCAAAGAAATGGCAACTCCAAGACAAAGAAAGCAAGTCTGGAGTAGGAGGGGATGTACCTCCCACACCAGCAGTCCCACGAGGGTAAAATCGTAGGTTCTGGTTGCAAATAGTGGTCAAAGAGGGTAAAGTGTGGTGGAAGATCACACGGAGGCACGATACTTCTCTGATGTGTTCATTGAAAGGGATAGTCTTGCACGGGAGTTTCCTCGAATCATGAGGCATATTCAAGAACTTCATATGGAGTTCATCTTTACTGAGCCCACTAACTGCAAATTGCACGTGGTTTGAGAGTTTAATGCCACCTGGGAAACGGAGTCCAGATCGCATTTTGTGAAGGAGCGGGGAGCTGATACTGACCCATTGTTCCTAACGGGGTTGAATATTCACCCTCCCTATTGAGCCATCAGACACATACTTTGTGGACCTCAGTCGATGGTAAAGTGGACCAAGCACAGCGCCAAGAGATTTCACAATCTCTTCCTTATGCACACATGAGCAGAGAAGCTTGAGTTTGGTTAAAATAGTGATGAATTGCTTAATACTTTGGCTGCACTACACAGATATCACCCGTGATAGAGTATGTTTGGTTGACGCCTTGATGACTAACACCGAGTTGAATATCTGTGTTATGTTGATATCTATTGTGAGGAAGGCCTGATTTCACAAAGGGCGCAGGTATGCTTTTGGAGGTATCATTCTTCGATTGTGTCATTCTGCAGGTGTACCAAAGGATGCTTGGATTATATGGCACCCCTTTTCCTAGTGCCAGTGGATGTGACGAAGACAAAGGAGTCTGACAATGAGTTCGACCCACTACTCACCACTTCGTAGCGTCATCGCTGCGATGAGTTGATTATGGCCTGTATGTATGGGATAGAGATGTTGTGTCACAAGAATGGATGTTGGGAGTCAACTGATGAGAACCTGGGGCATGTTGAAAGGAGGTACCCGCTGAATGTGCATGCCAAAGCATTGCTAGGCATCGGTATTGAGTCCCATAAGCATGTGGATGATGATATACCGACAGATGAGGACAGGTTGCGCACTGGTTCTGATGTTGACTCTGATTCTGACATGGAGGAGGTTGACCCTGTACAGGCTGGTGATGAGGCCAAAGGCGGAGACGCCATGGAGGACTGATCAGGGAGTGATTCACCTTACCTCTGTTCTTATTTTGTGATTTTGTATAGCACTGGGGACAGTACTAATACTTCAAGTGTGGGGTGGGTTGTGAATTTTCTCTGTACTGTATATATTAGTTTGAAAATTGGTAGTGTCTTTTGGTTGTCTTTTATTTTGGGTTCCATGGAGGTTGTTTTCAGTTTTTTGGACAAGGAGAGTCCCTTTGAACCGTGCAAAACACAAAAAGAATTTTTCTTTCTAGGATCGAGTCAGTCGTCGTAGTTGAGTCACATTGCCCTATGATAGATAGATGATGACCGTCTTAATGGCAATGTGCTTCATTGAGTCATAGATATGGTATGTGTTCTGAAGCTTGAATTTTCAAACAAAAACATTGAAAGCATGTGGGGCAACAATTATGGATGCATTTGAATTCCTGTACTTAATTCTAATGACTGCAAGTTAAGCTTAAATAGAACTTTCGCATGAACTGATTGTGTTGCCTGTGATTGATCCAAATTGATTATAACTTGTGCCATGAGTGGTGAGGTATTGTATTGCATCTGAGTTTAGAACTTGGCTGGCATGTTATTGAAGCGAAATTGAAGCGTTGCTTTGTGTAGGAAATAATATTAGGGCTCCTTGAATATGTTCAAATAGTTAGCCTTTTCATATACTATCACTCGTAGCCTATTGAGCCTGGAGCCTTTTATTAATAGCTACATTTTCACTCTATGCTATTTTATTGAATCCCTAAGTTGTTTGCACCTTACTTGCCTAAGCATTGTAGCATAGACTGTGGTGGATAGACTAAAATTGTAAGTGAATAAGTACCCTAAAATAGTTACAAGGCAATAGAAAAGCCCTCAGGTAAAAAAAAAAAAAAAATATATATATATATATATATATGAAGAAATGAGGAGCAATTTGAGAAGTTATGTGAATAGGGCTGATAAATAAAGAAACAGATGATGATGTCTTAAAGTGCAAAGTTCTTAGGTAAGTGTAAGTCACTATTATATACTTATTCCTACCCGTCCTTTAGTCGACATTACAACCTAGAAAAGTCCTTTTTGATTCTTTGCAAAGCACACTAAATTAGTGGAGATGTACACAATGGGCAAGCCTATGGTTCTCTGTGCATACATGTGAAGTTTTCTTTTGGAGTGAGAGTGTTATGTGATGCCAAAGTCCTTAATTTATAGTCAATCTATTGATTTGAGTGTGCGAACTATTCCTTGGAGTGAGGGTCACTTGTAGTATAAAAGATAGGTGATATCTAATGGTGAACATGAAGTTTAATGCTTTGGTTGAAAAAAGTTGTCGAGTTAGTACTTGAGTTGTATGATGTATGAAAGTGGTCAAGGCCATATGTAAATGAGAACATGCATGTTTGAACTGATGGAAAATCCTTGAAAGGAAGTGGCGGATGCACAAATACTAGTATTAAGGAGTCTAGGTCTAAGAAAATTATAGTAAGTTGTTCGAGGACGAACAAAGCTCTAAGTGTGAGGTCGTGATCGTGGGTGTATTTTTATGCCTAAGAACCAAATAACACCTGCATTTTGGCCAAGTTCAGAATCATTCTTTACTAATTGATAGTAGTGTCGAGTCATATGAATTCATTTATACTAACCAACATGATTAGTTGTGTAGGTGAGCATAAATGAAGAAATGAGCGTTGAAACATGCATTGGGAAGCACGAGAGGATACAAGTAAATGAGCAATAAGAAAGGAGAACAAAAAAAGTGAAGATCAAGGCACAAATTTGTATCCCCTTCGTGTCGTGGAAAGAGAATTTATTATTTGGTCACGAATTTAAGTTCGAGATAGAAGACTCCATATCGTGCACGCATCGCGAAGAATAGATGCTCGCCAAGAATTGGAATTCTGAAAGCACTCCGCGTCGCGACCTCACTAGTCGTTTTTGACTAAATATAAATAGACTCATATTTTATTTTATTAATTATTCTTTTACTAGGTTTTGAGGAACGACGACTTTGGGAGCTTTTTCATCTGTTCTTAGGGTTCATTCCTAAATTCTTCTATTTTCGATCTCTTTATGTTATTTAAACATTGCATAATTGAGATTCTTGATATGAGTAGCTAATTTCCCTAGTTCTAGGGTTGTGGCTACTAGATGATTGTATTTTATTGAAGCTTTATGGATTGAAGTTAATTATCACATGAATCAATATTGTGTTCTTGCTTTCGTATTTCGTGCTTGATAACCACTGAAATAAACATCTTGTCTAAATTGAACTCGGGAGAGGGATAAGAGGATAGAATGTGGGACATAAGGAGAATGATTTTCTCTTAAGAATCAGAGTTAATTTGTATCTAAGATAGGAATATACCTAGAGACCGTGCTTTGTTATTAGACAGGACGAAATTATAATGCTCGGTAATTGGTCCAGCCTGTCCCTGCTCAACGATGTAGTTAGGCTGCGAATTATCGTAGGCGATTAGAGGCCGGTAGATCATAATCATATAAATTAACCCTGTGATCATCGATTTGATAGTTAAGTAATATCCATTTTACAAGTTAATATGCATGAATCCTGAATTAGCCTGCAGCCCTGGCTTTACCCAATCATTGTTCAAACTCTTTTGAAATTGAGTCGCATTAGTTAAACTTTTAATTAGATTTTAGATTATAGAAACATTCACTTCATTGCTTTTGATAACAGTTGTTTTGAATTGAAAGTATTAGAAAGATCGAATTAATCTAATCTTGAGTCCCTGTGGGTATGATACTCGGCTCTTAAAAAGAGCACTTTAATACTTGAATGACCATGTACACTTGCGTATGCGATTGGGCGCAAAAAGGTGCACAAAATATTTATATTTTACTAAGTGGTGCATCCAAACTTGAAATTAAACAACTTTAGCTACTAGTTGAATACACCCCCTCTAGTTAATATTAAATGTATGTTTGGAAAGCCACCAGATAATTGGAATTGGTGTAATTACTATGGTAGTAAATACCAGCATAGTAATTATACAATCTAGTAATTATATTGACTAATTTGTTTACCACGGTGTAATTAAGGGTGTGTTGTTTGGTTGCACAAGTGTAATCATAAGGTTATACTAAATTTTAAAAATAGAAATTAATTGTCTAAAATAAAAAAACTTATATTAGACAAATATGGACTTTTATAAATGATATTAAATTGAATATTTATGATATATATTGTCTTTTGAAAATATGCTAATTAATAAACATATGTTTTTAACTAATATTATAAAAAATAATTGATTTATATTTTTCAATTTATTATATTTTAATTAACTTAATCATAAAAACTAAAAGTAAAAAATTTCTATGAACATCATGAAATGCATATTTGAAAAAAATATTAATATTAAAAATATAATGTCATAAAATTATAAAAAAAAATTACAAACAGATAATATATCAAGTCTAACTAAAAAAAAAAATTGCAGTGTAAAATATCCAGCCAATACTTCTAAAACAAATGAAATTGAAAATATAACATAAATTACAATTCAAAACAAAAAATTTAACATAATACTCTTATGTCAAACTTCAACAAACATCCATAAATATGATTTAAAAGAAAAGGAAAACGTAAGCCCAAACCTTATTCAACAATGAATTCTACTTTAATAATTAGAATACTAACAAAATTATACTAATGAAAATAATAATAATAATAATAATAATAATAATAATAATAATAATAATAATAATAATAATAATAATAATAATAATAATAAATAATAATAATAATAATAATAATAATAATAATAAATA
Organism: Solanum pinnatisectum; assembly: GCA_035578085.1. Taxonomy (NCBI): domain Eukaryota; kingdom Viridiplantae; phylum Streptophyta; class Magnoliopsida; order Solanales; family Solanaceae; genus Solanum; species Solanum pinnatisectum. The sequence continues at coordinate 58,989 of JAWPEI010000090.1, read as the reverse complement.
AATAATAATAATAATAATAATAATATATACAAAAAATTGAATGGAATCAGATGAAGTAAAGGTTGATAACAAGAAGGAAATGAAATTTAAATAAAATTAAAAAAATTAGAAAACATCATCATAATAAAAATTAAAAAGAATTTAAAATAATAAGAAATAAAACATTAAAAAGAAAAAAATAAAATAAACTAAAAGGAATAAATTAAAAAAATAAACTGGTCCATAAGTTAGACTAGTTTGAATCGTCCCTATAAGGGATTTTTTCCAATTCTGATTTCTACCATCACGTAAAGCTGCTATAAAACTTTTCGGTAGATCACGTAAAGTAAGGGGTTTGAAAGCCACCTGAACTAATCCAATATGCATAAATCTATAAATATCCCTATAAGGGGCAATATCAATTTCAGATATAAGTCTAAAAGTCTGATGATCACTATCAATAGTAATAGTTTCCTCAGTGGTTTTCACCACTTGTTTGAGACCAAGTTTCTCAAAAGTTCCCATTTGATATATAATTCGCGGTGATATCTTAGGAATAGTCCATTTATTAAGTAGATCTAGATGCTGCGATATATCATATTCTTCTTTTCTACTGTTTTTAACAGTAGATTTCTTCTTTATGATAGTCATAATAAAAAAGAGTTGAATTATACCATCTAAAATTACTATAACTCCTTGGCTCCAATACCATTCAAAAACGGATCGCCCAGCTTACTATAATGATCCTTTATAAATTCAAGTAATTTTACAACATAGTAATGAAGACTTCCACTGTTTCTAGGTCCACCCTTAGGGTAATCCAACGGTCTATACCGGGTTCGCCCACAACTCAAGGTAATCCAACAGATACATCCGGGTCCACCCTTTATAGGGTAATCCAACGGATCAACATGGAAGTCTTTTATTAACATGCTGAAAATTACTTCAATTACACCTTAATTCCATCTATTTAAACCATCTTTTATAGACACAATGCCATCTAATTATAATAATTTAGTATGATATAGCTCGACACAAACATATTAGCCTATCACTTAGGCTAAGTATAAGAAGAAAAAAATAAGAAGAAAATAGTACCTGTAAGGGACTGTCAAAATGCTCGAATTCAAACCAAAATTGCAAACTTTTATTCAAACTTCAAAATATTAAAAGAGAAATATTACAAGAGAGTTTTTTAGATTGAGAGAGAGGGGGTTCTCCAACCTGCCCTTAACTAAAACCTACAACCTCTTATATAGAGGGAAATAAAACACAAAGAATAAAAAGCTGGCCCACATACTTTATTATGGCCAATTACAAAACGATAAGGCCGACATACCCATATGGCCCTCACACTAATTACATGTGGCCAACATAATTTTTGTGACCACTAAGTCATCTTTTTATCTTTTATAAAAGTAGATTCTTTCTTTATAAAAGTTATTTGTCCATTACCCCTTTGTCATTGTGGTGGGGTTGATTCCTAGACTTTTGCTTTTCCCTTGCATGTGGTCTTGTTGGAGGATTCCTCCACTTGTTCTTGAAATTTCTTGAAGAGAGCATCAATAACAATCTCTTCCGTGCTATCACTTTGTCCTTCTCCTGCTAGGCACACTTCACCACCTTGGTTGGTGTGACTTGCCGATGCCATTGATATATCATTTTCAATCTCCACATCAAGATTTCTCATTAAATCTTTCTTTACTTCCTCCATGTATAATGCTATCATGTCTGACTTGGATATGATCCCTTTCTTCATATGAAGTTTTCGAACAATTTGTTTAAAAGGACTATTAATTTCTTCTTGAGGAGTAGATATCTCCTGGGAGTGATACTTATCAATAGTTTGATTTATTAAATCTAAGATCTCCTGACCATGCATTTTTCCTTCAAGATCTTTATTAACTAATTTACTCCAGAACTTTGTATAAAAAGTTCTCATTAAACAAGGAAATCCCTCAGAAGTAGTTTTAACTTCAACATTCCATTTCATTATCCATGGAATAGAAAATTCTATAAAAAAGAACATAACTGACATTCCCTCGAAAAAAATAGTATATTGTTCCATGTCTATAAGCTTGGGGGATATGTCTAGTCATTCCAAATATAATTTCTTATATTATTCTGGCAAAATTTTTATTGATGGCCCATATAACATCCACCATTTGCAAAACCAGTTAGGAATATTTTGGGTATAAACATGCGAACAAATCTTTATAAACCATGAATGCTTCTTATTAGCATTCTCATATAATAACGCTTTATTAAAGCTATCAACATAATCCCAGTAATTATATTTTACTGCAATTTATTGTTTAGGATGGATATAATCCTTTTCCTTCAGAGGACTCATTCCCCAATCTTCTGGAGAAATAATTCTCTTTATAATAATTTTAGAAAAGTTATAAACTTTCTTTGTATTAGCAGGGTAAAAATGTTGAAATTCTGCAGACCCTGTAGCTGAGAGTATCATCTCATAATGCATTCAGTATTTATATACAGTAGTAGTATAGCATACTGTATCTAAATACCTGTTCATCAACCGCCATGGATCATTTTTCCATTTTAGATCATGATTTTCTAAAAGAAGTATAACCTCTTTTTTCTCATTCACATCAAATACCTCAGTATTTTCTTCATCCACTAATACTGTGGAATATGTTGGAGGAGTATTATCCGGATTCTGTTTGGATTTCATAAAATCCATAAACTCCTTATACATTGGATGGTTTGTATTAAAACCTTCTGTACTTGTCGACGAGCTAGACGCTACGACCAATTGCTTATTTCCTAGTTGAGCGAGGATATGACCTCCTCTTCCTCGATTTCCTCATCCTCTTCCCCTTGAAGGGGGCCATGATGGTCTCATACCTGAAAATAAAGACATTTATAATTATTCTAAATATTCTCTAGTAAGAAAATCAGGAAGACTATTATCGTCACCCTTTTTATAGATTATATCAAAATCAAAAGGTGCTAATAAAGCCTGCCATCTAGCAAACATTTGTTTAGAAACATCATGTTTACAATCTTTATTAAACATAAACTTAGCTGCTTGGCAATCAGTTTTTATCACAAACTTCTGATTATAAAGATCGCCTTGAAATTTCAAAACACTTTTCACAATAGCTAAGATTTCTTTAGCTACCGTGGCATAATTTTTCTGAGATGGATTCCACTTCCCAGAATAAAATTGAATAATATAATGACGTTTATCATCAAGACAATATTATGTAAGAACACCACCAAATCCTATTTCTGAGGCATATGTCTCAACTGTTTCTCCTAGTTTGGATTTGCCAAAGTAAGACATGGAAGGTTTTTAACCTTCATCTTAATTCTTTTAACTACTTCAGTATGATCAGTTGTCCAAGCTTTCAGATTTTCTTAAGCTTGTCATATAATATAGCTGTATCCAGAGCTAAATCCTTAATAAAGAGTGCTACATAGTTGAGACTACCAAGGAATCTCTGCAATTGAGTTTTATTAGTAATTTCATCAAGAAATTTAGAAGAAAATTCAATACTTCTATTAATAGAACTAATATTACCTTTTTCGATATTATGACCCAAAAATCTTACATTAGTTTGGAATAAAGATATTTGGGTGCAGATAAAACCAAACCATTTTATATAATAATTTTCTTGAATAATTTGGATGTATTTGTTGGATTATCCTGAGTTGTGGGCGAACCCGGTATAAACCGTTGGATTACCCTAAGGGCGGACCCAGAAACGATAGAAGTCTTCATTACTATGTTGTAAAATTACTTGAATTTATAAAGGACCCTTATAGTAAGCTGGGCGATCCGTTTTTGAATGGTATCAGAGCAAAGGAGTTATAGTAATTTTAGATGGTATAGTTCAACACTTTTTTATTATGAATATCATAAAGAAGAAATCTACTGTTAAAAGCAGTAGAAAAGAAGAATATGATATACCGCAGCATCTAGATCTACTTAATAAATGGACTATTCCTAAGATATCACCGAGAACTATATATCAAATGGGAACTTTTGAGAAACTTGGTCTCAAACAAGTGGTTAAAACCACTGAGGAAACTATTACTATTGATAGTGATCATCAGACTTTTAGACTTATATCTGAAATTGAGATTGCCTCTTATAGGGATATTTATAGATTTATGCATATTGGATTAGTTCAGGTGGCTTTCAAACCCCTTACTTTATGTGGTCTACCAGAAAGTTTTATAGCAGCTTTACGTGATGGTAGAAATCAGAATTGGAAAAAATCCCTTATAGGGACGATTCAAACTAGTCTAGCTTATGGACTAGTTTATTTTAATGCTTATCCTAATTTGCAGATTTCTTTGCAGGATGAAAATTCATTAAGTTCTCTTATGTTAAATGTCAAACTTCATGGTTATGATTATAGGCCTGGCACTGAAGTTGTTTGTATTTGTTATAGAATTTATTATAAATTGTTGCATACATTAAATCCTATGTGCAAAGTTATTGATTTTAAAAATGAAACTATTTTAATAGAAACTAACTTTGGAAAATCTAAAGTGGTTACTCGAAGACCGATTAAGTGGGAAGAAATTAATTTCCCACAAGAATGGGTTTTTGAGGGAGCTACGCTTCCAAAAAATAATATAAATGAAGAAATTTCAGAAATTGAATAGTTTAATGATGGAACTGTTAAAATAAAGTTTTCTAATTTTATGAGAAATGATAGAATTGATAATGGTAGTTTATCCTCTAGACTTACTAGATCTAATTTGTCATATATATCTCCCCTGGATTATATTGTGCAGGTACCTTCTAGAGCTTCTACTTCCCAAATTAAAGAAAGTTATAGATGTGATAATATAAAAATTGATAAAGATAATATTGCTAGACCTGGCTCAGATTTAGATATAACTGAATATGAAATGAATTTCCCAAATGGGTTGACAACATAAAATGTTTTATAATGACAAACAAACCTATGGATTTTAGTCCTGGATCTCAGGCAAGAGCAAAGATTGCTAAAGAATTTCAAAAATCCAGATGGAAACCATTTAGAAAATGGTTTTTTAAAAATTTTGATAAAAATGATCAAAGGATTTTTCAAGAAGAATTTTATAAAGATCTTATTGAATCAAGACAAAATGTTTTAATTGTTTTTGTACCTTGGTTTATGAGTAAGCATGTTTATAACTATATTTCTATGCTAGAAAAAGATTTTACTTTAAGTAGTGGAGAAATTACTAAGTCAATATTTCCTCCATTACAATCCTTTCAAATTAATAAAGATGATAAAATTGTTTACTTTAATGCCTTTTCAAAACTATTCGAAGATAATACTGCTTTAGTTACGACTCAGCATATTAATGTCATGATAAAGCAATATAATTATACAAATATCTATATGAGTATGTTAGGAGATCATATAGTCTCTCTTCATGATAAAGTTGATAGACTTCTGTCTTTCTTAAATATTGATGTTAAAGGAAAAGGTAAGGTTGCTCAGCCGAGTATTCAACCTCCCCCAGAAATTGAAGACTTCAAGTTGAAGGATTTTTCCGATTTGGAAAATTTCTTAGAAAAAACCTTCAAAGATAATAACCTTAAACATCTAAAGATTAATAATCTTTCAGGAGAAGACGGTAGTGTTGGTGATAAGGAAGTTTCTGATGAGATTAATAAGATATCAGAAAAGTATGCTAGAAAACCAGTTCAAAGGTGTACTATTATCCTAGACTAACTCCTCAGGATGTTCTACTGGAAGAATATGAATATATTGTAACGAATAGTTATAACGGAAAGGAAATTTATGAATGGAACATAGATGGGTTTACAGATAGACAAATTTACACAGCTATGCACAGAATATTAATGTACAGTACTATTTGTAAGACAAATAAGAATAGTGATAGGACTATTGCTGACATGATAACAACAAGATTTACAGGCCAGCTGAAAGGATGCTGGGATAACTATCTCAATCAAGAGCAAAGAGATAAAATCCTTGAGGTTGTAAAACAAGAAGATCAAGGAGCCACCCAAAATGCAGTTTATACACTGGTTATCAATATCATAGAACATTTTTCAGGAAGATGGTCAGATAATAGTGAGACCATTAGAACTTTACTCCAGAACTTGAGATGTAAGACACTTACATCTTTTAGGTTTTATAAAGATGTTTTCCTCAGCAGAGTCATGGAGTTGCCGGAGTGTAATAGCACTCATTGGAAATCTAAATTTATTGATGGTTTACCAGTTCTCTTTGCAGAAAGAGTTAGGAAAACTCTTAGAGGAGATGGTCATTCCATCAATTATGAAGATTACACTTATGGAAAGTTATTAAGTGCTTGTGTGCAGGAAGGCTTTGGCTTTATGTAATGAAATTAAGCTAAACCAACAAATTAAGAGACACCGTCTTGATGAGAGACAACAGTTGGGAGAATTTTGTGTGCAATTTGCTCTAGATATTCCTAAGCCCATTTCCAAGGATAGAAAGGAGAAGCAGAAAGAGAGGCATTCTTCTAGAAATAGATCTTCCAAAAAAGATTATAAGGAATGGAAGAGAAAGAGAATTGAAAGAAAAGAAAGGAGACATAAGGAAGGAAGGAATGACAAAAGATTTTATAAATATAGACGAAGATATGATAAGTCAGATACTTGCCACAAATGTGGAAGATATGGGCATTATGCTAAGGATTGTAGAGTCAAGGAAAAGATTAAAAGCCTTGATATAGATGACAATATAAAAGACTCTTTATACAAAATCATGCTCAATTCTGATTCAGGAAGATTAGACTCAGAATGTAGCAGTAAAGAAGAATCATCCACAAGTGAAGACTTAAAAGCTCTCCATCAAGAAGATTATATGTCTTCAGAAGAAGGATGTTTACCTTGTCAGCAAGGTTTAGAATGTGACAAGGATAATGATGAAGAAGATCTTTATAAAATCTATTATCAGTGTAAAGAACTGAGTATTAATGTCATTAATAATGACAAAATTATAGAACTCTTACAAACAATCAAAGATCTGGATATAAGAGCTTAGATCATTGATAAAATTAGTAATACAGCATCTACCTCTAAAGCTTATACTCCAGAAGAGATACCAACTAAAGAAGGTTCATATACCATGGCAAAAGTTAAAAATCTTCTGTTAGAAAGGAGAAAACTTATAAGTTCTCCTATTACTATTAATGATTTAAAAATAGAGATTAATAACCTCAAGGATGATATCCGACATCTTAAAGAAAAGAATGTCATCATAGAAGCTCATCTGGACAGCTTTGAACTTCGAAAAAATTTGAGTAATAATTCATCATCTTCTTCAGATGAAGGAGAAGCTAATAATCTTGATTTTCTTAAAAATTTAAATTTTGGTAATACTAAAGGAGATTTTTTACAAAATCTAAAATCTTTTACTTCTCAAAAATTTTATACAAAAATTACGCTTCTTATTGATTATAATTACATAAAAGAATTTATTGCCCTTATTGATAGTGCTGCAGATTTAAATTGCATTCAAGAAGGACTTATTCCTTCAAGATATTTTCATAAAACTACTCATAGTCTAAGATCTGCAAATGGGAGTAAGATGGAAATTGAGTTTAAATTACCTAAAGTTTTTATTTGTAAGGGAAAAATTTGTGTTTCTCAAAGCTTTGTTTTAGTTAAAGATATTACTAACCAAATTATTTTGGGAGTCCCTTTCATTAATGATATTTTCCCTCTTACCTATTGGGATAATGAGAAAATTATAGGAACTTGGACTAATAAACCTTTTATATTAGAATTTATCACTAAACCTTTTACAAGAATGCTAAATGAATTAACTTCAAAAATTATTTTTGAAAAATAATCAGATGAGCTTTCTTAAAGGTGAGATTAATAGCATTGAAATTGATACTATTTTGCAAAATCCTAAATTACAGGAAAAAATTGCTATTTTAAAAACCCAATTATCTCTTGATATTTGTCGAGATCATCCCAATGCTTTTTGGAATAGGAAAAAGCATGTGGTTAGTCTTCCTTATGAGGATGATTTTTCGGAGCATAATATCCCTACCAAGGCAAGGCCTTTCCAGATGAATTCTGAATATTTGGAATTATGTAAAAAAGAGATTGAATCTCTACTTCAAAAAGGCCTTATATGGCATTAAAATCGCCATGGTCTTGTACAACATTCTATGTTAATAAATATGCTGAACAAGAAAGAGGTGCCCCCAGGTTGGTGATTAATTATAAGCCTCTCAATAAAGCTTTGAGATGGATTAGGTATCCTATTCCTAATAAAAAAAGATTTATTAGATAGAGTTTATGATGCTATCATATTTTCTAAATTTGATTTAAAATCAGGTTATTGGTAGATTCAAATAAGTGAATTTGATAGGTTTAAAACTGCTTTTAATGTCCCCATGGGTCAATTTGAATGGAACGTAATGCCTTTTGGTTTAGAAAACGCTCCACCTGAATTTCAAAAAAAAAATCATCAATGATATTTTCATACTTTATAGTAATTTTATAATTTTATACATAGATGATATTCTTGTATTTTCGAAAAATATAGAAACTCATTTTAAACATCTTGAATTATTCAAGAAAATTATTATACAAAATGGTTTGGTTATATCTGCACCAAAAATGGCTTTATTCCAAACTAAAGTAAGATTTTTGGTCATAATATCGAAAAAGGTAATATTAGTCCTATTAATAGAAGTATTGAATTTGCTTCTAAATTTCTTGATGAAATTACTAATAAAACTCAATTGCAGAGATTCCTTTGTAGTCTCAACTATGTAGCACCCTTTATTAAGGATTTAGCTCTGGATACAACTATCTTATACGACATGCTTAAGAAAAATCTGAAAGCTTGGTCAACTGATCATACTGAAGCATTTAAAAGAATAAGACAAAGGTTAAAAACCTTCCATGTCTTACTTTGTCAAATCCAAACTGGGAGAAACAGTTGAGACAGATGCCTCAGAAATAGGATTTGGTGGTGTTCTTACACAATATTGCCATGATGATAAACGTCATTATATTATTAAATTTTATTCTGAGAAGTGGAATCCATCTCAGAAAAATTATGCCACGGTAGCTAAAGAAATCTTAGCTATTGTGAAAAGTGTTTTGAAATTTCAAGGCGATCTTTATAATCAGAAGTTTGTGATAAAAACTGATTGCCAAGAAGCTAAGTTTATGTTTAATAAAGATTGTAAACATGACGTTTCTAAACAAATGTTTGCTAGATGGCAGGCTTATTAGCACCTTTTGATTTTGATATAATCTATAAAAAGGGTGAAGATAATAGTCTTCCAGATTTTCTTACTAGAGAATATTTAGACTAATTATAAATGTCTTTTTTTTTCATGCATGAGGCCATTATGGCCCCCTTCAAGAGGAAGAGGACGAGGGAATCGAGGAAGAGGAGGTCATATCCTCGCTCAACTAGGAAATAAGCAATTAGTCGCAGCGTCTAGCTCGTCGACAAATACAGAAGGTTTTAATACAAACCATCCAATGTATAAGGAGTTTATGGATTCTAAAAAGAGGTTATACTTCTTTTAGAAAATCATGATCTAAAATGGAAAAATGATCCATGGCAGTTGATGAATAGGTATTTAGATACAGTATGTTATACTACTACTGCATACAAATACCGAATGCATTATGAGATGATACTCTCAGCGACAGGGTCAACAGAATTTCAACGTTTTTACCCTTCTATTACAAAGAAAGTTTATAACTTTTCTAAAATTATTATAAAGAGAATTATTTCTCTAGAAGAATGGGGAATGAGTCCTCTAAAGGAAAAGGATTATATCCATCCTGAACAAAAAATTGCAGTAAAATATAATTACTGGGATTATATTGATAGCTTTAATAAAACATTATTATATGAGAATGCTAATAAGAAGCATTCATGGTTTATAAAGATTTGTTCGCATGTTTAAACATAAAATACTCCTAACTGGTTTTGCAAATGGTGGATGTAATATTGGTCATCAATAAAAATTTTGCCAGAACAATATAAGAAATTATATTTGGAATGGCTAGACATATCCCCCAAGCTTATAGACATGGAACAAGATAATATCTTTTTCGAGGGAATGTTAGTTATGTTCTTTTTTATAGAATTTTCTATTCCATGGATAATGAAATGGAATGTTGAAGTTAATACTACTTCTGAGGGATTTCCTTGTTTAATGAGAACTTTTTATACAAAGTTTTGGAGTAAATTAGTTAATAAAGATCTTGAAGGAAAAATACATGGTCAGGAGATCTTAGATTTAATAAATCAAACTATTGATAAGTATCACTCCCAGGAGATATCTACTCCTCAAGAAGAAATTAATAGTCCTTTTAAACAAATTGTCCGAACACTTCATATGAAGAAAGGGATCATATCCAAGTCAGAAATGATAGCATTATACATGGAGGAAGTAAAGAAAGATTGAATGAGAAATCTTGATGTGGAGATTGAAGCTGATATATTAATGGCATCGGCAAGTCACACCAACCAAGATGATGAAGTGTGCCTAGCAAGAGAAGGACAAAGTGATAGCACGGAAGAAATTGATATTGATGCTCTCTTCAAGAAATTTCAAGAACAAGTGGAGGAATCCTCCGACAAGACCACATGCAAGGGAAAAGCAAAAGTCTAGGAATCAGCCCCACCACAATGACAAAGGGGTAATGGATAAACAACTTTTATAAAGAAAGAATCTACTTTTATAAAAGATAAAAAGATGACTTAGTGGTCACAAAAATTATGTTGGCCACATGTAATTAGTGTGAAGGCCATATGGGTATGTCGGCCTTATCATTTTGTACTTGGCCATTATAAAGTATGTGGGCTAGCTTTTTATTCTTTGTGTTTTATTTCCTTCTATATAAGAGGTTGTAGGTTTTAGTTAAGGGCAGGTCAGAGAACCCCCTCTCTCTCAATCTAAAAAACTCTCTTGTAATATTTCTCTTTTAATAATTTGAAGTTTGAATAAAAGTTTGCAATTTTGGTTTGAATTCGAACATTTTAACAGTCCCTTACAGGTACTATTTTCTTCTTATTTATTTCTTCTTATACTTAGCCTAAATGATAGGCTAATTTGTTTGTGTTGAGCTATATCATACTACATTATTATAATTAGATGGCATTGTGTCTATAAAAGATGGTTTAAACAGCTGCAAGTAAGGTCTAATTGAAGTAATTTTCAACATATTAATAAAAGACTACTATGTTGATCCGTTGGATTTCCCTATAAAGGGCGGATTCGGATGTATCTGTTGGATTACCCTGAGTTATGGGCGGACCCGGTATAGACCGTTGGATTACCCTAAGGGCGGACCCAGAAACGGTGGAAGTCTTCATTACTATGTTGTAAAATTATTTGAATTTATAAAGGACCCTTATAGTAAGTTGGGCGATCCGTTTTTGAATGGTATCAGAGCCAAGGAGTTATAGTAATTTTAGATGGTATAGTTCAACATTTTGTTATTATGAATATCATAAAGAAGAAAACTACTGTTAAAAATAGTAGAAAAGAAGAATATGATATACATGACATCTAGATCTAATTAATAATAATAAATAATAATAATAATAATAATAATAATAAATTATAATAAATAATAATAATAATAATAATAATATATACAAAAAATTGAATGGAATCAGATGAAGTAAAGGTTGATAACAAGAAGGAAATGAAATTTAAATAATATTAAAAAATTAGAAAACGTCATCATAATAAAAATTAAAAAGAATTTAAAATAATAAGAAATAAAAAATTAAAACGAAAAAAATAAAATAAACTAAAAGGAATAAATTAAAAAAATAGTTACCTTGTAATTACACAGTGTAATTACCAGTAATTCTCAGCCTCCCCCTATGCATTGGAGAGTGTAATTAACACCTGTCAATTACACCCAATAGCCTATTGATCAAGTAATTACATGGTCAACCTAACATGCCATACAATGAAATTATACCCAATTAGACCAAATCAAATTACCATGGTGGCTTTCCAAACAAGCCCTAAGTGAATTGTTGAGACTTTTTTCACAATGTAAAATAAGTGATTTTTTTGTAGTGAATGTTGAGACTTTTTTCTCATATTTACCTTTCTTTAATGATATTTTTAATTATTTTTATGTTTTCTAAAAGAATAATGTAAAAATAATCAAAAGAATTATAGTGGAAAGCAACCTTTAAGTTTATCTTTAAATGTAATTTCTTAGGACTGTATTAATCTAATTCACTTCACATAGATTGAAAATATAAAGAAACAATGAAATCTTAGTTTAGTAAGTTCATTCAATAAAATCTTAATTCTTAGGCTAATAAATTAATTGAATGAATTGTAATAAAATTTAAGGCATTTAAGGCTAGAAATCAAAAGATGGGGGGCATCTATTTATGTTTCTTTCCTTCTTTCTTTTTTGAAAAAAAAAATTGTGTTAAAATGCAGCAATCAAGGATCAAATCAGGGACCTCAAGGACTTAGAGCATGTTTTTCGCTAGACCACCAACGTTTGTTGTGTTTTAGGGTGTTCATTTATTTATATATTTTGATAATAGAAAATATTTTACCTATATACACGGTATAATTTTTCGACGAAGGGTGTTGGTGACCACCCTTACTTAGTTGTTGCTTCGCACTAGTCGTGTTAGCCGCTATAGTAGGGTCAATAAGGAAGATTCTCAAGAACGTAAATTCTGTAAATTTTCCTCCCCCTCTTCAATGGTAAAACAGACGATGGTTACTCCAAAAATATCTAAAAGCTACTCCATGCTTAGGGAAAAGAGGGAGGAAGGATTCTAGCGCAAGGTGGGTCAAACCCATGAATTTTTTATCTATGTATGTCAGGATTTTGCCTCAATGTTCATGTCACGCCACGAGCCTACACCCTAGACGTTGTTGGCACTCGAGAACCATTGTTGGCCCCACGCGAACCCTTGTCCTAGCTTAACTCTTAGCGGATGACTTACTCATAATAAAAGCACTTTAAAAAGTAAATTGTAACTCAAATAATAACTTAGAATGTATTAAAAATAAACATTCAACTAGCCAAAGTGGAAACTCAAGTCTCAACATAAATGAATGAAGCTGAAAAGACTCATGAACTAGTGTCTATCTATCTATGAAGCCTCTAATACTATGAGGGATGATGGGACAAGACCACGATCATCCTAACCAAACAGAAATGATAAAGCATAATTAAGGGATCCTTCGGAAAGCAAGAAGGCGCACAATTGACTCTGGAACTCGACTGGATTAACGAAGCACTGGACGCTGATCCTGGTTACATGTATGTGCATCATAAAAGATGTAGGCCAAATGGTGTCAGTACAGGGAATGTACGAGCATGTGAGGGGAAATCTAAAACAAGACATAAGCTTGAACTAGAACTGAAAGAAACACTAACCTCGTCTCAACTCTACTCAAATCATTTCCATATAAAGCAATAATAAAGATGCAATATAAAGATAATATTTAAATAGTAGATAACAACTAAATGTGTTAGAAAATAAAATGTAAACTTTGTTTGTATATATATATATAAAGATACAAAATAAGTCGTGGAAGTTTCTCTAACCGACAACCATAACTATGAGCGATGTGATAATACAGCATCTAGCCCACGCTGCCAAAATTATCCTATACTTTGTCAGGGTATAGAACCTACTACTAAGTGGATCCACTAGTCTATGTTGAAAAGCATTAAGGAATCATCTAAAAGTATGACCCTTTCTCCCCACGTTGGCTGCATGGTTTACATAGACTTTGAGTTATCTGAACTCGTCCCCATATTGATGCTCAATACTACTCCCAAAATGTAACTAGCTCATATGTTTAAAAAACATAACTTTTATGGCTTGAGATTATCACTCAAAAATCTTTCTCTTAAAAGAGATGTTACTAAAACTGCTCATGTAAGTTCTTTTGGAAATCGATCTCTCCTCTCATCATAAATGTGAAAACATTTACTCTTGGGAATACTTAGTTTCCATATATCATTTTAAAGAAAATGAACTTCACTCTTACTCTTATTCAACTCAACGCTCAAGTCTAAAAACAAGTTTAAAACAATTGTAAAAGAGTTTTTGAAAAGACTCGAAGAACTCTCAAGACTTGACTCTTAGCTTTACCATGAATTTGAAATTTATAAATTGAAGGTTATAATTCATTTTTATGGATGACTTCTAGATGTTTAGAAGTCATTTAGAGTAGTTAGAATCAATATGAAATGTTAGTACACTTTAGAAGGATTCACACGAGCTAAACGAGAAAATGGGTGGGGCGGACATCCGGGCGCATCTTTGGCGCGTGGTGCCAGCCACGAGTTCGAGACTCAATCTTTGCACACCACTCCATCCCTTTCTCGCGCGCCAGCGTCTTGAGCCACCTTTCTTCTAGAACGTTCCGACGAATTTTTCAACACATTTTCGACCTTAATTCGACTAGATTCGATTTTTTATCAATTTCTCTTTAGATTCAGTTACCCAATACATGTACACAAGAATCTACTCAAAATAACTCTTAAAATTGATACGATTAGCTCAAGAACTCATCAATCCCAACCTAATTCAAGAATGAAAGCAAATTCAAGAACACTAATCAAGAACATCAAACCTTGACTTTTTAGGATGAAATTACGCTGAAAATAACATGATTGGTGCGTGGGTGAACGAATCCAACACTATGTGAACTCACATACCTCTTATGGATCAAACCCTTGGCGATGTCGCATCAAAATCCTCAAGAACTTGTGAACACTTGACTTTTCTCCTTTTTCTCCTCTTCTTCAACTTTTCTCAAAACCTAGCATAAATTTGGATTTGTAAACCTGAAACAAATCAGTTTAGACCACTAGATATTACCAAATTTTGTTTTAAGTTGATTGGGTAAGGAAAAGACTAAAATCCCCTTTTAAATCTAGGTAACTTTCCTTAACTAGACAGCCTGACTTCAAACAGGCATATCTCCCTCATATGGGCCACCTAACTCATCCTGTATGAAAAGTTACGGTCGTTTGTGTCATGCCCTGAGCCTACACCCCGGACGTGACTGGCACTCGAAAACCATTGTTGGCCTCAAGCGAACCCTTAGCCTAGCTTACTTACTCAGTGGAAGACTCTAAGCAGTATTATAATGATCAAATGCACTTTACTCAGGTGCTTAATAAAATAACTAAGAATGTTTAAAAGTCAAACATTCAACTTGGCCAAAATGGCAACTCAAGTCTCAACATATGAAATGAAAATGTAAATACAACTGAACTACTAACTGTCTATGAAGCCTCTAAAACAAAGAGGGATGTCGGGATAGGACCCCCGATCCAATCATCGTAACAATTGAAAACTAGAGAGCAATGTAAAAGTGAGCCCTTCGGAAAGTAAGGAGGCTCACCAATAGACTCTGAGTGATCAACTGGATCAACGAGGCGCTGGATGGTAATCCTGGTTGCTTGTGTCTACATCATAAGACGATGCAGGCCAACTGGCATCAGTACATTGAATGTACGAGTATGCGAGTTGGAATGCTAAACACAACTTAATCTTGAAAAGGATCTGAAAGGAACACTTACCTTGGCTTTACTCAGATCATGAATAACTCAACTCAAAATGCAGTGTAAAACTACAATAATAGTGCAATTTATACAATGCATTTAGAAAAGTAAATAACAACTCAAATTGTTAAAGATAAGAAATGACAAACTCTACTTTACTCATTTATCAAAGTAATGTAGTTTATATGGGAGATTCTATAACCGACAACCACCACTATGAGCCTTAGTGGTGATACATCGTCTTGCCCACGCCGAGAATCTCTATACTTTGTCGTCATATAGAATGCCTTAACTAAGTGGATCCACTAATCTATTCTAAAAGCATCTTAAGGAGTCATCTAAAAAGTATGATCCTTTACTACCAATGATGGCTACATGGTTTATGGAGACTTGAGTTAATATGAAATCGCATCACCATATTGGTGCTCAATACTATTCCCAAAATATACTTAGCTCATATGTTTTTAAAACAAACTTCATTCTTTGGTTTGAGATAATTACTCAAAACTTATCTTAAAAACTCTCTTGGAATCGATGTTCCCTTTCTTTCTCAAATGTGAAAACATTTTAAACTCTTTGGGAATACAAAGTCCCCATATACTTCTTTGAAGAAATGAACTTCAATCTTTGCTCTTTACTCTTTACTTAACTTGAACTTTAAGTCTTAAAACAAAGTTAAAAGCATTTGCAAAAGACTTCTTGAAAAGACTCTTAGAACTTCCTAGACTTGGCTCTTGACTTTCCTTAAATTTAAATTTATGGATTCAAGGTTATGATTCATGTTTCTATATGATTTCAAGGTGTTTAGAAGTCTTTTAGAGTAGTTAGAATAAATAGGAAGTGTTAAAACACTTTAGAAAGACTTAAACTGACTGAAAGACAAAAAATTGGTAAAAAATGATTATTTGGGCACATCCAGTGCGTCGCGCCAACAACCTTCTGGGACTCCTTTTGGGTGCCTGCTGCACGCCGCCCCAGCCTCTCTGGCTATGGGGGCGGCGTGCCTGGCCCTTCCAGTGCGTCGACGAAATTCTCAACTCGTTTACGATCCTAAATCGACTATTTTTGATTTCTTTTCTCAAATTCACTTTAGAATCAGATACCCAGAACATGTACACAAAATCTAACTCAAAAAACTCAATTAATAATATGTTATTATCAATAAACCCCTTAAAATCAACTCATGTTCAAGAACATTAGCAATACAAGAACAACTACCAAAAACATTCAAATTCCAATCTTTTTACAACGAATTCACTTTTAATCTAACATGTTTGGCACGTGGGTGAACAAACCCAATGTTATGAAAGTCTCACATACTTTGTAGGATTAAATTCTTGGTGAAATCCACAACCAAATCGCATGATCTTGGTGAACCTTAAGCTTTTCTTCTCCTTTCTCCTCTTTTCTCTTTTCTCAAGCCCTAGCGTGAATTTCCAATTGACTAAACTGAACCAATTCAGTTTTGACCCTTAATTAGTTCACTCAAAATGAATTAGATTAATTGGGTATGAAAAAGACCAAAACACCCTTCCAAAATCCGGATTGGACATTTCCTTATTTGAATGGCCCAACTTCAAATTGGCATATCTCACTCATCTGAACTTAGAATCGCACAAACTCGGCATTGGAAAGATTATTTCAAGATCTTTCCTATGATATCTGGAACCACACCTAAATCATCCTGAGCTAAGAGTTATGGTCATTTGAAGTCAACCAAAAACTCAACTTAACATACTAAACAAAATTCTAGATTTTTATATTCTTTCCAAAAATGGCTATTTCTAACTTCTTCCTAATTATTTGAATCTGCGAGATGTTACAATATCTCCCCCTTGGGAACATTTGTCCTCGAATGAGATTATTCTTACTAGGCTAAGGGTGTAATATCAATCATTCAGTTCAAACACCCAACAGCAAATCTAACACTTCAAGTATATAAATTATAGAGTACTAAAAAAAAGAATTAGTACCTTGGTCTGAAATTTCTCCGGATTCAAAGAGATGTGGATATCTCTTCTTCATATCCTCCTCAGCTTACCAAGTAGCTTCCTCAACAAATTGGTTCCTCCAAAAGACTTTGACTGATGCTACCTCTTTTGTTCTCAACTTGCGAACTTGGCGATCTAGAATTTGAACATGAATCTCCTCATAAGAGAAACTATCCTTGACCCCAATATCTTCAGTTGGTATGATCAATGAAGGATTTCCCATGCACTTCTTTAACATGGAGATGTGAAAAACTGGACGAACCGCTGCTAACTCTTGTGGTAGCTCCAACTCATAAGCTACCTTACCTACCCTTTTCGATATTATGTAAGGGCCAATATATCGGAAGAAGCTACCCCTTCTTACCAAATCTCATAACACCCTTCATGGGTGAAACCTTAAGATATACCCAATCATCTACTTCAAACTCTAACTCACTTCTCCTAACATCAATATAGGATTTCTAACGACTTTGCACTATTTTCAACCTTTCTTGAATCACACTCACCTTATCCATAGATTGATGAACTAAATTTGGTCTTATCAATCGTGCTTCACCAACTTCAAACCATCGATAGGAGATCTGCACCTCCTCCCATAAAGAGCTTCATAAGGAGCCATTTGGATGCTAGAGTGGTAACTATTATTGTAAGCAAACTCAATAAGAGGTAGGTGATCATCCCAATTACCTTTGAAATTAATCAAACATGCCTCAACATATCCTCTAAGGTGCGAATAATGCGTTACTTGCCCATATGTACGAGGATAAAAGGCGATTTAAGTTCACCTTTGAACCCAAGTCTTTTAGAATGACTTCCAAAACTAAGCGATAAATTATGCATCTCATGCGATAAAATCAAAATAAGGACTCCATGAAGTCTTACTACCTCTTGAATATATAACTTTGGCATAATCCTCTGCTGAATGGGTAGACTTTGGCAAAAAGTGGGTTGATTTTGTCATTCTATCATGACAATCACCCAAATGGAATCATGTTGCCTGCGAGACCTTGGTAAACTTGTGATGAAATCCATATTAATCATCTCCCACTTCCATTCTGAAAGTTCTATATTACGATCCATACCACGAAGCCTTTGATGCTCTACTTTAACTTGTTGGCAATTTGGACACTTAGAAACAAACTAGTAATGCATTTCTGCATGCTATTCCACCAATACACTTCTCTCAAGTCACGATACATATTTGTGGAACCCGGATGAATGGAATATATTGAGCTATGATCTTCCTCCATGATCTTCTCTTGGAGTTCATCCACTCTTGGCACACACAATCTACCTTGATATCTCGATCGCCATCTCCCCTTGTTCAAAAGCCATAACTTTACGGTTATGAACATTTGCCTTCAATTCAAGTGAAATGGAATCTTGGTCCTACTTCTCTTTACTTGACACTAATGATGATTCAGCCCCATTCATCACCACTACTTCTCCTTTTGTAGAATCCATTAGTCGACTCCCGGGCATGCAAGTCTATGCACATCTTTGCTAACTCTCTCTTTTCCTCCTAAACTTGGGAGGTGCTAGCCATAGACAACTTTCTTAAAGCATCAGCAACAACATTAACCTTACCTGGTGATAAAGAATACTCATGTCATAATCCTTTGAGTAATTCTAACCACCTCCTTTGTCTGAGATTAAGCTTTTTCTGACTAAACATATACTGAAGACTCTAGTGATCGTGAATACATCAACATGAACACCATACAAATAATGATGTCATATCTTCAAAGATTATACTACAATGACCAACTCTAAGTCATGGGTTGGGTAATTATTCTCATGAACTTTCAACTGTCTGGAGGCATACGATATAACCTTGCCATTCTGCATTAACACGCAACCCAAACCAACTCTAGATGCATCACAATACACCACAAAACCTTGAGTACCTTCTGGTAAGGTCAATAGTGGGGCAATAGTTAACCTCTTTTCAATTCTTGAAAGTTTTCTCACAAGCTTCAGACCATTGAAACTTTACTGTCTTCTGAGTTAACTTAGTCAATGGGGATGAAATGGATGAGAACCCCTCTACGAACCTTCTATAATAGTCATCCAAACCCAAGAAACTCATAATGACCATAATGGGTTCTGAAAGCTATCTTTGGAATATCACATTCCCTTACTCGTAAATGATGATAGACTGATCTGAGATATATCTTAGAGAAACAAGTAGCACCCTAAAGCTGATCGAAAAGATCATCAATCCTTGGGAGAGGATATTTGTTCTTTATGGTAACCTTGTTCAACTGACAGTAATCTATACACATTCGAAGGGAACGATCTTTCTTTCTCACAAATAAGACCAGAGCGCCCCAAGGTGAGACACTTGGTCGAATGAAACCCTTATCAAGGAGATCTTTCAACTCTTCTTTAAGCTCTTTCAACTCTGTTGGTGCCATTCTATATGGCGGAATAGAGATAAGAAGAGTATCTGGAAGAACATCTATACCAAAGTCTACCTCTCTCTCAGGAGGGACTCCAGTTAGATCATCTGGAAAGACTTCTGATAACTCTTTTACTCAAAGTTGAATATGAGGTATCTCGACACTAGAGTCATTAACTCGGACTAAGTGATCGACACATCCCTTGAAACTAACTTTCTTGCCTTAAGGTACAAAATAAAACGACCCTTAGGCCTCTTGAACTACTTTTCCACTCTAAGGTGGCTCATTTGTAATTTAGAGCTTAACAACTCAAATTCTACAATCGATGGAGCATAATAGGCATGAAGCCAATCCATACTTAGAATGACATCTAAATCTACCATATCTAACTCAATTAAATTATCCATGGTGTCTTTGTGATTGATGGAAATGACACAATCACGATATACTCACTCAGCTAGAATAGACTCCCAAACAGGTGTAGAAACACAAAAGGGTTCACAGAGTTTCTCAGGAAGAACATCAAACTTATTCGCAACATAAGGAGTAACAAAAGATAAATTTGCTCTAGGGTCAAGCAAAGCATAAACATTAAGAGTAAAGACTTTGATCATACCAGTGAGAACATCTGGAGAGTTATCTTTCTCTTGGTGACTAGTGATCGCATAAATACGGTTTGTTCCTCAGCCAGTACTGGATATAGCTCCTATGGGTGCAGCCCTGTCTGGTGGAGCAACTGATGAAGATTGGGCTCTATTGCCTTGATTTCCACTACCTTGTAGGTTCTTAGGGCACTCTTTCATGAAGTGACCCCCTTGTCCAACCTAACTGGCCATCACGACACTTACCTAGGTGGGTTCTACCATACTTAGCACATGCAGGAGCCCAGTTACCTCCTTGTACCACAGTTCCCTGAG
The DNA here is from genome assembly GCA_035578085.1 of Solanum pinnatisectum. Taxonomy (NCBI): domain Eukaryota; kingdom Viridiplantae; phylum Streptophyta; class Magnoliopsida; order Solanales; family Solanaceae; genus Solanum; species Solanum pinnatisectum. The sequence goes on along the minus strand of JAWPEI010000090.1, from coordinate 38,165 downwards.
ACTGCGCAGGTCTAGCTTTGAAGTGTTAGGAATTCTGGCTATTATACTCACCTTTGTTTCTGGGTGCAGATGCACTAGTAAATAATGGAGCAGGTCCTTTTTTCTTTTTCTAAAAGGACGAACGGTTCACATTACTTTTTTGCTGCCCGAACTTATTCCATGTCGTAGCCTTCTTGTTTCTAAACTCCTCCCTATCCCTCAATTTCTGTTCCTCAAACTAATGCACATATACCATCAACCTTGATATATCCATGTCCTCAATTAGCATCGCTGTCCTGCCCTCTTTTCTTGATAGATGGGACAACCCAGCAACAAACAAACTCATTCTACTCCACATATTCACAACCATCTCCGGAGCATAATGGGATAGTTGGGTGAACTTTAACCCATACTCATGAACCCTTAGTGAAACTTGCTTAAGGGTAAGAAACTCTCGTACCTTAGCCTATTTCAGTTCTCGAGGAAAGAAATGCCCTAAGAAGGCCTCCTCAAAACAAGCCCAACTCACAGGTGGTGCATCCTCAGCTCGATTCATCTTCCATTGATCAAACCAAATCCTAGTGACACCCTTTATTTGGTATGCAGCTAGTTCCACCCTCTCAGTATCAGCAACGTGCATGACATCAAATACCTTTTGCAGCTCCTCAATAAAGTTCTCTGGATCCTCAGTAGTGCTTGAACTAGTGAAACTTGGAGGGTTCATTCTCGATAACTCACGAATCCTCGAAGTGTCGACCTCTTCTTGTCGAGCTCCTCTTTGTTGCCCAACACGTTAGTCACAACTTGACTTATCATCCTTATAGCCTCACGGAACTCAACATTGGTAACTTCTCATTGGGGTTGCACTTCAAGTGTGTTGGGTACTCGTTGTTCCTCAACATTACGCCTAGTAGGACGACCTTTGACAGCTCTTCGTGGAGGCATGATTAACTAAAAAACACATGCAAGCACGAATTAGAAGGAAACTATTTAGAGATCAAACTCTAACGCATGAAATGAGTATGAAAAAAGTGAGAAAGTTTCCTAAGTGTCGTAACCTCCTAATTATAGATGTGGTACGCTTCACACTGATAACTAGGACTCTACAGCCACGGCTTCATAGACTCCCTAGGACTTTTGAACTATGTGCTCTCATACTAAGTTTGTTATGCCCCGAGCCTACACCCCGGACGTGGCTGGCACTCAAGAACTATTATTGGCCCCAAGTGAACCCTTGGCCTGGCTTACTTACTCAGTGGAAGACTCTAAGCATTATTACAATGATCAAATTCTATTCTTTACTCAAGTGCTTAATAAAATAAATAAGAATGTTTAAAAGTCAAACATTCAACTTGACCAAAATGGCAACTCAAGTCTTAACATATGAAATGAAAATACAAAGACAACTGAACTACTACTGTCTATGAAGCCTCTAAAACAAAGAGGGATGTCAGGACAGGAGACCCGATCCGATCATCCTAACAACTGAAAACTAGAAAGCAATGTAAAAAGGAGCCCTCAGGAAAGTAAGGTGGCTCACCAACAGACTCTGAGTGCTCAACTGGATCAACAAGGCACTGGATGATGATCCTGGTTACCTGCGTCTGCATCATAAGATGATACAGGCCAACTGGCATCAGTACATTGAATGTATGAGTATGCGAGTTGGAATGCTAAACACAACTTAATCTTGAAAAGGATCTGAAATGAACACTTACCTTGGCTTTACTCAACTCATGAATAACTCGACTCCAAATACAGTGTAAAACAACAATAATAGTGCAATTTATACAAAGCATTTAGAACGATAAATTACAACTCAAATTGTAAAAGATATGCGATATGGACTTAACATTACTCATAAATCAAAGTAATATAGTTTCTGTGGGAGATTCTCTAACCGACAACCACCATTATGAGCCTAAGTGGTGATACAGCGTCTTACCCATGCTGCCAGAACTGTCCTATATTTTGCCATCATATAGAACGCTTTAACTAAGTGGATTCACTAGTCTATGCTAAAAGCATCTTAAGAAGTCATCTAAAAAGTATAATATTTTACTACCCATGATGGCTACATGGTTTACGGAGACTTGAATTAATATGAACTCGCATCCCCATATCGATGCTCAATACTAATCCCAAAATATACTTAGCTCATAATTTTTAAAACAAACTTCTTTCTTTGGTTTGAGATAACTACTCAAAACTTAGCTTAAAAGCTCTCTTGGAATCAATGTTCCCTTTCTTTCTCAAATGTGAAAACATTTTAAACTCTTTGGAAATACATAGTCCTCATATACTTCTTTGAAGAAATAAAATTCAATCTTTACTCTTTACTCTTTACTTAACTTGAACTTTAAGTCTTAAAACAACGTTAAAAGCATTTGCAAAAGACTTCTTGAAAAGACTCTTAGAACATCCTAGACTTGGCTCTTGACTTTCCTTAAATTTGAATTTATGGATTCAAGGTTATGATTCATGTTTCCGGATGATTCTAGGTGTTTAGAAGTCTTTTAAAGTAGTTAGAATCAATAGGAAGTGTTAAAACACTTTAGAAAGACTTAAACGGACTGAATGACTAAAAATACTGGTGAAAAATGATGATTTGGGTGCATCCTGGGCGCGCCGCGCCAGCTCCAACTTTCTAGAACTCCTTTTGGCCGCACTGCAGGCGTGCCGCCCCAGCCTCTCTGGCGCTATGGGGGCGCGACGTGCCTTGCCCTTCCCAGGTGCATCTAACGAAATTCTCAACTCATTTCTGATCCTAAATAGACTATTTCCAATTTCTTTTCTCAAATTCACTTTAGAATCGGATACCTAAAATATATAAACAAAAACTAACTCAAACAACTCAAGGAAACAACACTTTACTATCAAGAAACCCCTTAATCTCAACTCATGTTCAAGAACGAAAGCAATTCAATAATAACTACCAAGAACATTCAAATTCCAATCTTTTTAGAACGAATTCACATTGAATCAAGCATGTTTGGCACGTGGGTGAACAAACCCAATGTTATGAAAGTCTCACATACCTTGTAGGATTAAATCCTTGGCGAAATCGACAACGAAATCATACGATCTGGCGAATCTTGAGCTTTTCTTCTCCTTTCTCCTCTTTTCTCTTTTCTCAAGCCCTAGCGTGAATTTCCAATTGACTAATATGAACCAATTCATTATTTACCCTTAATTAATTTAGTAAAAATGAATTAAATTAATTGGGTATGAAAAAGACCAAAACACCCTTCCAAAATCCGAATTGGACATTTCCTTATTTGAACTGCCCAACTTCAAATGGGTATATTTCACTCATACGAACTCGGAATCACACAAACTCGGTGGCATTGGAAAGATTATTCCAAGATATTTCCTAAAATATATGGAACCACACCTAACTCATCCTGAGCTAGAAGTTATAGTCATTTTAAGTTGATCAAAAACTCAACTTAACATACTTAACAAAATTCCAGATTTTTATATTCTTTCCAAAAATGGCTATTTCCAATTCTTTTAACTTCTTCCTAGTTATTTCAATTTGCGAGATGTTATAGTTTGAAGTTAACTCTAAACTCATAACTTATGCATAATTTCCAAAATTTCAAATTTTTCTATTTCAATTTTAGTTCTTTCTATTTTTAGCTCTATCAAATACCGAGGTGTTACAATATATCTCCCTTGGGAACATTCATCCTCGAATGAGATTACACTAAGTAGACTAAGGGTGTAACATCTAATATTCAGCTCAAACACCGAACAAGCAATATGTAACACAACATCTCAACTTAAAATAAATGACAAGAAAAGTTAGTACCTCGATTTGGAACTTCTGGGACTCGAAGAGATGTGGGTATCTCTTTTCATATCCTCATCGACTTCCCGATTAGCCTCACAAACAAGCGGATTTCTCCACAAACCTCGATTGATGCTACCTCCTTGTTTTCAACTTGCAAACTGGTAGTCTAGAATCGAGCAGGAATATCCTCATAAGATAAGCTATCATTTATACGAATATCTTGATGGGTATGATAAGTGAAGAATCTCGTAACTTCTTCAACATGGAAATGTGAAATATCGGATGAACCACTTTGCTAACTCTTGCGGTAGCTCCAACTCATAAGCCACGTTACCGATCCTCTTGGATGTGCAGCAGGACTAATATATTGGGGACTAAGCTTCCTTCTTGCCAAATCTCATAACACCCTTCATGGGTGAAACTTTCAAGTAAACCCAATCATCTACTTCAAACTCTATGTCTCTTCTCCTAACATTTGTATAGGATTTGTGATGACTTTGCCTTTTTTGATCTCGCTTGAATAACCTTCACTTTCTCCATAGCTTGATAAACTAAATGCGGTCCTATCAGCCGGCTTACCAACTTCAAACCATCTAATAGGAGATCTACATCATCTCTTTATAAGGACCCATCTGGATGCTGGAGTGATAACTATTGTTATAAGCAAACTCTATGAGAGGTAAGTGATCATCCCAATTACCTTTGAAATAGATCACACACGCCCTCAACATATCCTCGAAAGTCTGAATTGTGCGCTCTGCTTGACCATCTAACTAAGGATGAAAAGCGGTACTGAGGTTCAATTTTGAATCCAAACCTTTCTGGAAAGACTTCCAAAATTGAGCGGTGAATTGGACACCTCTATCTGAAATAATAGATACTGAAACTCCATGAAGTGTGACCACCTCTTGAATATATAACTGAGCATAATCTTTTGCTGAATGGGTAGTCTTTACAGGTAAGAAATGGGTTGATTTAGTCATTCGATCTACAATCACCCAAATCAAATTGTGCTGCCTGCGAGACCGTGGTAAACCTATAATGAAATCCATATTGATCATCTCCCACTTCCATTCCAGAAGATCTATATTCTAAGTCATACCACCGGGCCTCTGGTTCTCTACCTTGACTTGTTAGCAATTCGAGCACTTAGCAACAAACTCTGCAATACTCTTTTTCATACTATTCCACCAATAGACTTCTCTCAAGTCACAATACATCTTTGTGGAACCCGGATGGATAGAATATCTGGAGCTATGAGCTTCCTCCATGATCCTCTCTGGGAGTTCATCCACCTTTGGCACACACAATCTACCTTTGTACCTCAATACACCATCTCCCCCTTGTTCAAAAGCCATCACATTTTGCTTATGAATATATGTCTTCAATTTAAGCAAAATAGGATCTTAATCTTGTTTCTCTTTCAATTCAGACACTAATGATGATTCAGCCCTATTCATCAACACTACTCCTCCGTCGTTGGAATCCATTATTATAACTCCTAATCGTGCAAGTCTATGGACATATTTTGCTAACTCTTTCTTGTCTTCCTCAACATGGGAAGTACTACCCATAGACAACCTGCCTAAAGCATCAGCAACGACTTTACTTGGGTGGTAGGGAATACTCATGTCATAATCCTTGAGTAACTCCAACCACCTCCTCTATCAGAAATTTTGCTCTTTATGACTAAACACATATTAAAGACTCTTATGATCGGTGAACACATATACATGAACACCATAAAGATAGTGATGCCATATTTTCAAGGCGAATACTACCACAACCAACTCTAGGTCATGGGTTGGGTAGTTTCTCTAAATGAATCTTAAGTTGTCTGGAGGCATAAGCTATAACAATTCCATTAGGCATTAATACACAACCCAATCTAACTCTAGATGCATCACAATATACCCAAAACCTTGTGTACCTTACAGTAAGGTCATTATTGGGTCGTAGTCAAGCATTTTTCAATTCCTAAAGCTTTTCTCAAAACTTGGACCATTGAAACTTAGCTATTTTCGAGTCAACTTTGGTCAATGGGGATGAACTAGATGAAAACCCCCTTGCGAACCTCTATAATAACCAACCAATCTAAGAAACTCCTAATATCGATTGGAGACGTGGGTCTAGGCCAGTTCTGCACTGCCTCTATCTTTTGAGTGTCAACTAGAATTCCATCACCGAAAATAATATGGCTGAAGAATGCCATAGATTCAAGCCAAAATTCATACTTAGAGAATTTAGCATACAACTCCTTATCCCTTAGAGTTTGAGAACTATGCGAGATAACTAGCATGATCTTCCTCATTCCTCGAATATATTAGAATGTCATCAATGAATACAATAACAAACATATCTAAATAAGGCGTAAATACTCTGTTCATGAGATCCATGAACGCTGCAGGAGCATTGATTAACCCAAAGGACATAACTAGGAACTCATAATGACCATAGTGGGTTCTGAAAGCTGTCTTAGGGATATCACTTTCTCTTACTCTCAGTGGCGATTTCTAGATCTGAGGTCTATCTTAGAAAAGCTAGTGGCACCCTAAAGCTGATCGAAGAGATCATCAATTCTCAAAAGAGGATACTTATTCATGACAGTAACCTTGTTCAACTGACGATAATCTATACATATTCTAAGGAAACCGTCTTTATTTCTCTCAAATAAGACTGGAGCGCCCCAAGGTGAGACACTTGGTCGAATAAAAGCTTTCTCAAGAAGATCTTGCAACTGCTCTTTAACTCTTTCAACTCTGCTGGAGCCATTCTATATGGCAGAATAGAGATAGGAGGAGTATCGAGAAGAATATCTATATCGAAGTCTATTTCTCTCTTAGGAGGGACTCCAGGAAGATCATCTGGAAAGACTTCTGGAAATTCACTAATGACTGAAACTGACTGAATAGGTGGTGTCTCAACACTAGAGTCATTAACTTGGACTAAGTGATAGATGCACCCCTTGGAAACTAACTTTCTTGCCTTAAGGTACAAAATAAAATGACCCTTAGGCACTGCTGAACTACTCATCCACTCAATAACTGGCTCAATTAGGAAACTAACTTAACTACTCGAGTTTTACAATCAACTGAGGCATAACATACATGAAGCTAGTCCATACCTAGAATGACATCAAAATCTACAATATCTAACTCAATTAAGTCCACTATGGTGTCCCTGTGATTAACAAAAATGGTACAACCACGATAAACTCTCTCAGCTAGAATAGACTCGCCAATAGGTGTAGAAACACTGAAGGGCTCAAGAAGTTACTCTAGAAAAATCTCAAAATTCATGGCAATATAAGTGTCACAAAAGATAGACTCGCTCTTGGGTCTAGCAAAGCATAAACATCAAAAGTAAAGACTTTTGTCATACCAGTGACAACATTTGGAGAATTCTCTTGCTCTTGGTGACCAGTGATAGCAAATAGATTATTTGCCCCCTCCGTCGGTCCCTGAAGTAGCTCCTCTAGGTGCATCTTTTTCTGGTGAAGCAACTGAAGAAGATTGGTCTCTATTGCCCCTATTTCCATTACCTTGTCTGTTCCTAGGGCACGGGCACTCTTTCATAAAGTGAACGTTTTGACCACACTTGAAGCAACCAGTGGAGCCATCACGACACACCCATGAGTGGTTTCTAACACAATTAGCACATGTAGGAGTCTCATTACCTCCTTTTGCCACACTACCTTCAGACTGTGCAAGTCTAGCTCTAAAATTTTGTGAATTCTGATTATTAAACTCACCTTTGTTTCTTGGTGTAGGTGCACTAGCAGATGATGGAGCAGGTTCATTTTTCTTATGTTAGAACGATGGCCGATTTGTATTACTCTTCTGATGCCCAGACTCATTCCCTGTTGTCTTAGCTTTTTTGGTGCAGGTGCACTAGCAGATGATGGAGCAGGTCCCTTTTGCTTATGTTGGAACGATGATCGGTTTGTATTAGTCTTCTAATGCCCGGACTCATTCCCTGTTATCTTAGCTTTCTTGTTCTGAAACTCTTCTCTATCCCTCAGCTTATCTTCCTCAACTTGTTGCACATGGATCATCAGCCTTAATGTGTCCATATCCCCTATTAGCATATCTTTTTTGCCTTCCTTAATTGACAGACGAGACAACCCAACAATAAATAGACTCATCCTACTCTTCATAACAATAACCATCTCCGGAGGATAACGGGAAAGTTGGGCGAACTTAAGGCTATACTCATTCACACTCATAGATTCCTGCTTAAGAGTAAGGAATTCTCTTACCTTCACCTCTCTTAGCTCACGGGGGCGAAACGCCCGTGAAGGCACTCGACCACCGACTTAAGATTGGTGCCCCTTAACTCTACCCTTCTTCCATTGGTCAGCGATTCTAGCAACACCGCCCGGTTGGTATGCGGCTAGTTCCACTCGGTCAGCATCCACAACATGCATAACCTCAAACACTTTCTACAAATCTTCCACAAAGTTTTTCGGATCCTCGGTGACACTTGAACCAGTGAAGCTTAGCGGATTCATCCTTAAGAACTCATGGATCCTTGATATATCAGCCACATCCTCTCGACTCCCTCTTTTTTGCCTAGCTTGGTTGGTCACAACTTGGCCCAATATCCGAATAGCTTCCCGAAACTCAACATTAGTGACCTCTCCTTGGGGTTGCACTTCTGGTGCATTGGGTACCCCTTGATCCTCAACGTTCCTCTAGCAGGATGACCTCAGACAGCTCTTTGTGGAGGCATGATCTGAAAGATACGTGCAAGCACGAGTTAGAAGGAGACTTTATAAAGATAAACTTCATCACACAAAATGAGTATGAAAGAAGTGAGATAGTTCCTAACTATTGCAGCCTCCTAATTATGGATGTGAAGCACTTCACACCAATAACTAGGACTCTACAGACACGGCTTCATAGACACCCTCGGACTTTTGAACTCTGTTCTCTGATACCAAGTTTGTCACGCGCTGAGCCTACACTCTAGACGTGGCCGGCACTCAAGAACCATTGATGGCCCCAAGTGAACCCTTGGCCTGGCTTAACTCTTAGGGAAAGACTTACTCATAATAAAAGCACCTTAAAAAGAAAATTGTAATTCAAATGATAACTTAGAATATTTTAGAAATAAACATTCAACTAGTCAAACTGTCAACTCAAGTCTCAACATAAATGAATGAAAATGAAAAGAATCATGAACTAGTGTCTATCTATCTATAAAGCTCTAATACTATGAGGGATGATGGGACAAGACCCTCGATCATCCTAACCAAACTGAAATGATAAAAACATAATAAAGGGATCATCTGGAAAGCAAGGAGGCTCACCAATGACTCTGGAACTCAACTGGATCAATGAAGCGCTGGAGGTTGATCCTCGTTACCTTTATCTACATCATAAAATATGCAGGACAAATGGCATTAGTAAATGGAATGTACGAGCATGTGAGGGGAAATCTAAAACAAGACATAAGGTTGAACTGGAACTAAAAGAAACACTTACCTCGTCTCAACTCTACTAAACTCGTTACAATAAAACATAGTAATAAGGATGCAGTATAAAGAAAGACTTTAAACCATAGATAACAACTTAATGTATTAGAAAATACAATGTAAACTCTGTTTGTATATATATAAAGATACAACATAAGTCTGTGGGAGTTTCTCTAACCAATAACCATCACTATGAGCTATGTGATGATACAACGTCTAGCCCACGCTTCTAGAACAGTCCTATACTTGCCAGGGTATAGAACCTACTACTAAGTGGATCCTAGTCTATGCTGAAAAGCATTAAGGAATCATCTAAAAAGTATGACTCTTTTTACCCACGTTGACTACATGGTTTATGGAGACTTTGAGTTATCTGAACTCATTCTCATATCGATGCTCAATACTACTCCCAAAATGTAACTAGATCATATGTTTAAAAACATAACTTTTTATGTGGTTTGAGATTATTACTCAAAAATCTTTCTTTTAAAAGAGATGTTACTAAACTACTCATGAAAGCTCTTTTGGAAATCGGTGTTTCCTCTCATCTTAAATGTGAAAATATTTACTCTTGGGAATACTTAGTTCCCATATATCATTTTAAAGAACATTAAATTCACTCTTACTCTTACTCAACTCAATGCTCAAGTCTTAAAACAAGTTTAAAACAATTGTAAAAGACTTTTTGAAATAACTCAAAGAACTCTCAAGACTTGACTCTTAGCTTTATCTTGAATTTGAATTTATAGATTCAAGGTTATCATTCATGTTTATGGATGATTTCTTGATGTTTAGAAGGCTTTTAAAGTAGTTAGAATCAATATGAAGTGTTAGTACACTTTAAAAGGACTCAGACGGGCTAAACGACGGAAAACGGATGAGGCAGACGTCCCGGGCGCATTGCTGGCGCGGGGCGCAAGCCCCTGAAGTTTAGAGACTCAATCTTAGCGCACTGCTGGTGCACCACACCATCCCTTGCTGGCGCGCCACACCACCCTTCTTCTAGAACGTTTCGACAAATTTTTCAACTCATTTTCTGACCTTAATGCGACTAGATTCGATTCTTTCTCTCAATTTCTCTTTAGATTTAGTTACCCAATACATGTACACAAGAATCTAATCAAAAACAACTCTTAAAATTGATACGATTATCTCAAGAACTCATCAATCCCATCCTAATTCAAGAACGAAAGCAAATTTAAGAACACTAATCAAGAACATCAGACCTTCAAATTTTAAGAAAGAAATTACGTTGAAAATAACATGATTGGCGCATGGGTGAATGAACCCAATGCTATGTGAACTCACATACCTCTTAGGGATCAAACCCTTGGTGAAATCTGCAATAAAATCCTCAAGAACTTGACGAACGCTTGATTTTCCTCCTTTTTCTCCTCTTCTTGAACTTCTCTCAAAACCCTAGCGTAAATTTGGATTTGTAAAACTAAATCAAATCAGTTTGACCCCTAGATATTTCCAAATTTTGTTTTAAGTTGATTGGGTAAGGAAAAGACCAAAATACCTCTGTTAAATCCGGGTAACTTTCTTTAACTAAATAGCCTGACTTCAAATGGACATATCTCCCTCATACAAAATTAGCAAACGCAGTGGCGTTGGAAAGAGGTTTCCAAGAACTTTCATTTGATATCTTATGGACCACCTAACTCATCTTGTACTGAAAGATATGGTCGTTTGAAGTTGACCCTAAACTCATAAGTTATGCATAATTTCCAAAATTTCAGAATTTTCTATTTCCAATTTAGTTCTTTCTATTTTTAGCTCTATCAAATACCGAGGTGTTATAGTTCAAAGTTCTTCAGCAGTTTTTTGACGTCTAGGTAGGCTAGGCTTAACTGAACAGTTAGACATGTCTTTTATTGCATAATACTTGTGAATTTCAGGAGTTGCATGCATAGGCCTTCGGACACAGAGTCGGGGTGGATGCACGCATCCTTATGGTTGTCTAGGATGGCAGAGTTCTTTATTTGTTAGTGTTGACCTTATGATTGTTGTTGGGGGTTATCCTAGAGGTGTTAATTTGTGGGTAATAAGGTCATAATTGAGAAGAAACATCCAAAAAGAGTCCACCAGTTTTAGGTGATGGTTGTTCTAAGTTATGATATTTAAGCATGTTAATTGTCTCCATCGTGAAATTAGTACAATGCGTTGGGGAAAACATATAGGTTGAATGTGAAATGATGAACTGTTGTGATCTCTTGATGAAGGTGTTCTGCTTACTTGTATTTACAAGTGTTTTTGTATATCATTGTAATTGTGATTGTGTTTGTGTGACTATCAATTGACTCTGGTACCACATGTTACGTTGTGATTATACTTTCCTTTAAAAACCCACTTTTTGAATTGTTCTAAGTATAAAACAATTTAAGAAAAACACCAAGAAAAGAGTCGCCACATAAATTTTTAAAGAAATTTAAAAAACTTAAATAAAAAAGGTCTTAACAGATAAACCTTTAAAAATTTAGAAAAAATAGGTAAGCGGTTCTTATTTCTACTTTAAGAAGTGATATCACTTAAAGTAGCCGCTAACACGCGGTTATCCAATGACTTGACCAAAAATATTTGACTAACTTTTTGTTTTTTTGAAACTGAAAACATTTTAATCTTTTGACAAAAAGACTTTATTTAAAATATTTAAAATAATTTGGAAGTGAATAAAATTTTAGCCAAAATGACTAAAAAAAAAGGTCTTTAAATCATTTTAAAAATAAAACTATCATGAAATAATTTAACCAATTAAAAATAGGAACACTTTGACTAGAGATTTAATTGACTAAAGACAAGAGTTGACAAAATCAAATAAACCAACACAAAAGAAATTAGTTTATCTTTTGGGGAATTTAACTAAGTTAAAGATAATTCTAACGTTAGAGTTAACAAAAAAACAAACAATAAACATAAAGGATCACAACTAAATAATTTGAGAGTAAAAAGAAAAAGGGAAAATTACGCGGTTAAACAAACCTATACTACTTAATTACTCATCATAGCTATAGTTTGCTATAATTATCACTCGTGACTAACATTATACATTAATTACGTGGGCTGACTTCGAGTTTGTATAATTAGCCATGTTTGTATATGTATAATTTGCCAGAATATAAAAATACATATGTATAATATACAATTATCTAACCAATATATATATACAATTCACCTCTCTCCCACTCTCTGCCCTCTCTCGCTCGCCTCTCTCCTCCCTCTCCCAATCTCGCTTGCCATATATACAAATGCATATGTATAATATTCAATTATCTAACCGATATACATATACAATTCACCTCTCTCCCATTCTCTGCCCTCTCTCTCGCCTCTCTTCTCCCTCTCCCACTCTCGCTCGCGTCTCTCCTCCCTCTCCCAATCTCGCTTGCCATATATACAAATACATATGTATAATATACAATTATCTAACCGATATACATATACAATTCACCTCTCTCCTATTCTCTGCCCTCTCTCTCGCCTCTCTTCTCCCTCTCCCACTCTCGCTCGCGTCTCTCCTCCCTCTCCCAATCTCGCTTGCCATATATACAAATACATATGTATAATATACAATTATCTAACCGATATACATATACAATTCACCTCTCTCCCACTTTTTGCCCTCTCTTACTCGCCTCTCTCCTCTCTCTCCCAGTCTCGCTTGCCTCTCTCCTCCCTATAACATGTAGCTACGAATTGTAATTATCAAACTATAGCTATAGAGAGTAATTAGGCTATTTTTGAGTGGCTATATGAAGCTCCTTAAAGAAAAATTAACTTTCGGCCATTTTTGGTCCAAATTCTCTATTGCCTGAAGAATTGGGTTGTTCGCCCATTTCTTCAACCCGTATTTTCAACACGTATACTGACGTATATTAGTTGTATATTATTGTATATCAGACTCTTTTCAACTACGTTTTTACCTTCCAAGAGCTCTATTTCAGTTCCATTTCACACGTATATCAGTTTCCTGCTCTCAGTTTCTCCATCACACGACCAAGGATGAGGCCAACTCGAAGAGATATGGGTTTCAGACAACCAGAATGAAAAGGGGATAGAGGTCTATGAGTACTCACCACACGTATTGTACCCAAGCAAATAAGAGGCAAACATTAGTGTACAAACTACTAAATTCTTGTAAATTAATCAGACAACAATTATTTAATCCAACCAAAAGAAAGGTAATCACTTAGTCCAGACAAACTAAATCATTAGAAATAAAGTTTAAGGATAAATGGAAAAATAAATAAATAAACACATCATTTGAAATTATAACAATTCTTGTGCAAAAGGCAACAAATAACAAGGATCTACATAGGTTTAATCAAAAGGGAAGAAAAAGACCAATAAAATTGATTTAAACTATATTCAGGATGCAATATTTCCCAAATATCAAAATAGCGAGACAAAAGTTAATTTTTTGTTATTTTCTCTCTCCCTTTTTATTTTTTATTTTAACCAAGATCAACACACTCTGAGACATAAAACTATGTTATCACACAATTAATTAATACTCAATCCATCGAAAGAGATCAATAATCTAGTCACATAAATTATCCTTAGTAAATGACAATCATATAATCATGCTCAAACCGATATCCCAAAAATATATTCTAATGAGCTTAAATAAAAATTCATGATTAAGTCTCAGAATGCCAAACAAGAAAGTGAACAAATTCAAAATCTATTTTAATTAATATTAGCTTAAACACAATATTTAACCAAGGATAAGACACATTAATGGTGCAAGTCCAGTTGGCTTTTGTTGTAAAGATGACCGGTTTGCATGTCCAGTCTTGTGCTATCTGGACTCATTACCTATGGTCTTATCCTTCTTGCTGAAAAACTCCTCCCTATCTCTCAACTTGTCTTTCTCAACCTGCTGCATATGGATCATAAGCCTCGCTATGTCCATGTCCGCTATCAACATAGCTGCCTTACCCTCTTTGCTTGATAGACGAAAAAACTCAGACACAAACAGACTCATTTTGCTCCTCATATCAGCAACCATCTCTGGAGCATAACGGGACAGTTGAGTGAACTTGAGGATGTACTCATGCACACTCATGGACTCCTCATTAAGAGTTAAGAATTATCTTACCTTTGCCTCTCTAAGCTCACAGGGAAAGAAACGCCCCATGAAGGCACTTTCGAACACATCCCAACTCACAATTGGTGCTCCTTCCCCCCTGCTCTTCTTCCATTAGTCATACCAAATCCTCGCCACACCTTTGAGTTGGTATGCAGCCAACTCCACTCGATCAACATCAGTAACATGCATAACATTTTGCAACTCCTCCACAAAGTTCTTCGGATCCTCAGTGACATTTGACCTAATGAATTCTAGAGGATTCATCCTCAAGAAGTCACGGATCCTGGATGTATCAGCCACATCCTGATGAACCCCTCTCTGTTGACCATCTTTATTGGTCACAACTTGACTAAACATCCGAATAGCATCCGGGACTCGATGTTGTGGCCTCTCCTTGGGGTGGAACTTCTGGTGCATTGGGGGACCCCTTGATCCTGAGGATCAACATTTCTCCTAGCAGGACGACCTCGAATAGCTCTTCATAGAGGCATGATCTAAAAGATGTGTGTAAGCACAAATTAGAAAAGAACTTTTGTAGACTTGAACTCTATCACACGAAAAGAGTATGAAAGAAAATTTCCTAAATGTCCTAGCCTTCTACTTATAAATGTGGTGTGCTTCACACCGATAACCAGGACTCTACAGACACGGCTTCATAGACACCTTAGGACTCTTGAAAACCTAGCTCTAATACCAAGTTTGTCACGCCCCGAGCCTAGACCCTGGACGTGGTTGACACTCGAGAACAATCAATGGTACCCCAAGCAAACCCTTGGCCTGGCTCATTACTCAGCAGAAGACTTACTCAATTGAAATAGAAATCTCAAAACAAAACTCAACTCATAAGGATATCGTAATTCAAATAATTTAACTCAATATACTCGTATGAACATTAAGTGTTCAACTCACGATCTTTAAAACATCAACAAGGAAATGAGAAAAGACTTCTCAACTACTCATGTCATGAAGCCTCTAAAATACTAAGATGGAAGTCGGACAAGACCCGACATCTAGAAAAATTGAAAGATAAATGAAATCCTCAGAAAGCAAGGAGGCTCACCAAAGCAAATTTAGAACTACAAGTGGTATCAGCGGGCGCTATTGATGATACTGAATTTGAGTATCTACATCATGAAGATATAGGCCAAATGGAGTCGATTACATTGAATGTGCGACCATGTAAGGAACTTTAAAGCATAGGCGTAAGCTTGAATGATAAAATGGAAGAACATACTAACCTCATATTAACTCAACTCAAGGATACTCAACTCAATTTAGTATAAAAGCAACAATAAAGATGTAGTATAAAGAAAGCTTTTAAAATACTAGATAATAATTCAATGTATAAAAAAACATTAATAAAATATTTACTTTTATTTAGGAGATTCTCTGGGACAACCATCGGTATGAGTTATGTGATGATACATCGTCTCGCCCACGCTGCCAAAACTATCCTATATACCTTGCCGGAGTATAGGACATCCTCAACTAAGTGGATCCACTAAGCTATGCTTAAAAACAATAAGGAATCATCTAAAAATTGTGATCCTTTAACCATGTTGACATACATGGTTTTTGAGGATTTTGAGTTGTCTGAACTCATCCTTATATTGGTGCTCAATACTCCCAATAATATATACTCATGCTCATATGTTTATAACATAACTCATCCTTAATGTGAGATAATTACTCAAAAGATTCTCTTAAAATAGATAATACTCAAAATCCTCATGAACTCATTTGGAAATCACGGTTTCCTCTCGTTTTAAATGTAAAAGTGTTTACAGTTGGGAATACTTAGTTCCTTTATACTCATTTTGAAATATGAAACTCAACTCTTCTCTTTCTCATACTTGTTTACTCAAGTCTTAAAACAAGTTATAAAATATTGTAAAAGACTTCTCAAAAATGACTCAAAAGACTTCCTCAAACTTTACTCTTAATCTTTACTTGAATTTGAAATGTGAATTCAAGAGTTCTGATTTGGATATTCAGGATATCTCAAGGAATAATGAAGATTTTATGTGTGGAAATTGAGAATAGAACATAGGTACGATTCGAGGGAATACACGGAAAGAAAGACGGAAGGGTAGGGGACCTGGCGACCCTGGCACACTGAGTTGTGTGGGGCACCAGCCCTAAAACTACTAAACAGTAGTTGGGGCACACTAAGTGGAGCGGTGCACCCCCAAACTCTGAGCAGATGGTTGGCGCCCACCCTACTCGATTTTGACAAACTTTCTTGCTTCAATTCAAGACCTAACTCATCTAGAATCGAATGGTTTACTCCCAAACTCGTTTAGATTCACAATACTAAACAAAGTAAATGAAAACCCACTCAAAATCCCTCAAGAACAACCCTCAAACGCATGACCCTCAACTCAAGAACACAATAAAACTCCATATTCAAGAATGAAGAAATAAAACCTCAAGAACTCAACAAGATTCTCAATATACTCAATCTCATGAATGAATTCATAAAGGAAAACTCATGATTGGCATGAGAGTGAACGAACCCATCACTATGAAAACTAGCATACCTCGTGAGAAACCAAGTTCTTGGCGAAAATCCTCAAACTCGAACAAACGCTTAAACTTCTCTTTTTTCTCCTCTTGAACTTCTCTATAAAATCCTAAGTGTGTTTAGGAATTTGTGAAAACTTATCTCAATCAGCTTAGACCCCTATTTGGGTGAAAAAAATGTTTAAGGCTAATAGGGTAAGGAAAAGACCAAAATACCCCTCCTTAATTCGGATGAATTTCCTTGACTGGTCAGGCTGTACTCAAATGGGCATATCTCCCTCATTCGAACTCGGAATTTAGCAAACTCAGTGGCGTTGGAAAGATTCAACGACCTTCAATTTTATATCTTATGGGCCACCTAAGTCATTATGTGCTGGAAGTTATGGTCGTTTGAAGTTGACCCAAAACTCATAATTTAATAATAACTTGCACTAATCTCAAATTGGCTATTTCTAATTTAGTTCTTTCTAAAAGTAGTCCTTTCAAAGACCGAGGTGTTACAACAATGCATAAAAATTATGAAATCATGCTAAAAAGAACATTACATGACATGCAATGACCAAGTTAAATCATAAGATAAAGGGTTAGAAAACATAAGTCATAATCATGGTCAATGCCAGGTTAACATCTTTAAAACACTTTATGAGATACTTTAAAAGTAACCTTAGTTCATTACCATGGGAAGTTTACCATGCGAGTTATATAATGGAATCCAACTTACTGCTCCCAAATCAAAAAGAGAGTATCCGACTTGCCAAGGTAAGGACCATGAGTGTGAGCTGAGATGGATCCACTGGCTAATGTCTATCTGAGAAAAAATCATTGGGGGGCACATAGTTTATGGGACATGGGTAATCACATCTAGTCCACTCGGTGCTAAGTAAAATCCCATTGAATAGTCATTAATCATATCCATATTATCATCCATGGAAAAGTACTATTAAGTTACTAATCCAAGATAGAAACATCGTAGAGTAGCTCCTTAGACTATGGGTGAGAAAACCTTTCACCATCCATAATCTTTTCATAATCTATATTACCTTAAAAGCATAAACTCCTAACTTGAATGTTAAATTACTATAATATCCCTAACATGTGTTGTGAATTTTCCAATAAGTTGTGACTTTTTTCAAAGGTTTGTGATTTTTCGATGAGTTGTGACTTTTCCAGAGAGTTGTGACTTTTTCAATAAGTTGTGACTTTTCAAAAGAGTTGCAACTTTCCCAAAAAGTTATGACTTTTCCAAAGAGTTGTGACTTTTTCAATAAGTTGTGACTTTTCCAAAGTGTTGTGACTTCTCAGAAAGGTCATGATCTTTCACGTAAGACACAAAAAATATTTGTTCATACTACCATTTGTTGACTATAAATAGATGGACTTCCTCTCATTTTATAACCACAATTTTTTTCTAATCTTCTACTCTTCTTCTTCTTGCATTTTAATCCTTGTGTAATTTATTGTGGTTTGAGTGAGTTCGAAGTTTAGCGGAATATGAGGTACCACTATTTTGATGAAGTAAGTCGTTCTATCCTAAGAGGGTACATTCCATAACCTTGAGTACTTGAGGAAAATAATATAATTTTGATGATATAATAATTATTATTTTTTCTTCATATACATATTAGTATGTAATGTTACAATATATGAAATTAACATGATGTAGTCTAAAGTCATTTGTTTTGGTTAACAATTTCTCTTGTAATGTAGATATATGCTTCTGGATATCTTTTTCCAAAATTTAGAGAATTGTCACGATTTGTTTTTGATGCTCAAGACAAAAAAAATGACTTTATTTATCAATGTTACTTATGTGATTTAGACTCCTAGGAAGTTTGCTTCAAAATAGTTATTACTATATAAACATTGCCCTTTTGTTTTACTTATTTACTATTTCTTAATACTTCAGTATTTTAGACTAATAAAAATTCATATGACTTGTGATAACGCCAATTGAAGTTTGTATTCGTTTAATTTTTATTATTTATTTAATAGCTAATTTTATGAGATAAATATTTTCATTAATGCAAATACATATTTATGTTTGGGTAGGTATTTTTATTTAAATTAAAGTATTATATATGTCACAAATGTATTATCAAGTTAACAAGATCTTCTAACTTGAAAATATATTATTTTAAAATGTTTCGAGTTCTTTTTAAAAAAAAAAAAAACTCACAACAAATGTGAAAATATGTGAATATATAAAATGTAGTTGTTCTCTTCACATGTTAATATTACATCTAAACAATTTAACGTAGAATACACATGCAAAGCACATCTGGTTAGATGACAAGAAAAATCCAAAACAATATTATGCATAAGGTAATATTAGTGATATAAGAATAATTACATGATTGAACCTAATCAAATTGAAATAAATATATACATAATTGCATTTAACTAATAAAATTTTCTATTGACCATCTGCATAGATTTGTGTGAATAAGAGAAGCATGAACTCCTAACTTGAATGTTAAATTACTATGATATCCCAAACTTAGGTTGTGACTTTTTCGATGAGTTGTGACTTTTTTCAAAGGGTTGTGATTTTTTGATGAGTTGTGACTTTTCCAAAGAGTTATGACTTTTTCAATAAGTAGTGACTTTTCCAAAGAGTTGTGACTTTTTCAATAAGTTCTAACTTTTCCAAAGTGTTGTGACTTATCGGAACGGTCATGATCTTTCAGATAAGACACAAATAACATTTGTTCATACTACCCTTTGTTGACTATAAATAGAGAGACTTCCTCTCATTTTCCAACCACAATTTTTTATAATTTCTACTCTTCTTCCTCTTGCATTTTAAAATTCCTTGTGTAATTTATTATCATTTGAGTGAGTTTGAAGTTTAGCGGAATATGAGGTACCACTATTCTGATGAAGCAAGTCATTCTATCCTAAGATGGCATATTCCATAATCTCGAGTACTTGAGGAAAATAATATAATTTTGATGATATTATGATTATTTTTTTGCTTAATATACACATTAGATGTAATGTTCCAATATATGAAGTTAACATGATGTAGTCTAAAGTCATTTGTTTTTCTTAACAATTTCTATATATGCTTCTGAATATCTTTTTCCAAAATTTAGAGAATTGTCATGATTTGTTTTTGATGCTCAAGGCAAAAGAATGACTTTATTTATCAATGTTACCTATGTGATTTAGACTCACAGGAAGTTTTCTTCAAAATAGTTATCACTATATAAATATTGCCCTTTTGTTTTACTTATTTACTATTTCTTAATATTTTAGTATTTTAGACGAAGAAAAGTTCCTATGACTTGTAATAATGTCAATTGAAGTTTGTATTAGTTTAATTTTTATTATTTATTTAATAGCTAATTTTATGAGAAAAATATTTTCATTAATGCAAATATATATTTATATTTGGGTAGGTATTTGTATTTAAATTAATGTATTATATATGTCACAAATGTATTATCAAGTTAACGAGATCTTCTAACTTGAAAATATATTATTTTAAAATGTTTCGAGTTCTTTTTTTAGAAAAAAAAAAACTCACAACAAATGTGAAAATATGTTAATATATAAAATGTAGTTGTTATCTTCACATGTTCATATGACATCTAAACAATTTAATGTAGAATACACATGCAAAGCACATTTGGTTAGATGACAAGAAAAATACAAAACAAATATTGTCTATAAGGTATTATTAGTGAGATAAGACCAATTACATTATTGAACCTAATCAAATTGAAATAAATATACACATAATTGCATTTAACTAATACAATTTTTTATTGACCATCTTCATAGGATTGCGTGCATAAGAGATATATATGATGATCCACATTGAACATTCACAAAAGAATCTGCAGTATCATTTTTTGCTAAGCTTCTTATTCAAATCTTCGTTGAAATAAGCAATTCTATTTACCATAATGTATATTTTTGGAATTGGTAATCACGTGCAATGCAAGGAAGTATTAGGTTAGCAACACTTTCAATCTTCATTAGCGTAATCAAGTTGGAACAAAACTAACATATTACATGAAGCTAATCAAAATGTCTTTGGTCATATTTATAGGTCCGATTGAAAAGAGGCAGGCTAACCATCAGAATGCAACTTCGGAAGGAAATACAGCTATTGTGAAAACTTTTATATTGATAATTAGGATACAAGTGACTTCAAACTCCTAGAAGGTATTCGCTATTTTGGAACAATGTCATAAACAGAACGAAATGTAGCTTCGAGCAATATTACATATCCGTTTATTATTTTGAGCTTTCGCACCATTAAATTATATAATTCAAGACAATTTGTCGGACTAAATGGAGTATTATTTAAAAACAAATATTTGGTAACTAAGAAACATCCATACAAACAAATTCCTTAAGACAAATGCCATATATTGAACAAAGAGAGTGCATGCTTTACTGCTTCACAACTGTAGGCATAAACTAATAATTAGTAACTAAGAAACATCCATACCGACAAATTCCTTAAAGACATATTCTATATATTGAACAAAGCGAGTATTCATGCTTTACTGCTTCACAATTGAACGCATCACGAGACTAGGCAACCACGTGCAACAAACGTGCGGTGAATCTAGTAGCTTTATAAGGCTCATAGTCATTAACTTCAAACTAAACTGTCATACTACTAATGATATAGTTTTAGAAAACTTAATCTATGATCATTGATGGCATATCCGGATATCATACTAATCAAGACCTAATATAGGAAAATAATCAAAAGCATTGATGGAAAATTTAGAAGTCATTCATCTCATGCGGACAAGCTTCATAAAACATATAGATACCTTCATCTATAAGCTGGCTTAAGTTATAAACATTGTTTTCATAAAACACACATAATTTCCGTAAATCATAGTTCATAAGTTTCATCAAGTGTTCATACTCAAAAATCATGGATCATGAATGGGTTCGTATGAATTTAACTCAAAAACATGTAATTACTTCAATTCATGCATTAAAAGATAGAAAACAATCAATTAAATCATAATTGAGAAGAACCCATAAGATTGAATAAAATCCTAACTTTGAATTGAGAATTGAACTTGAAAAATTGGAAGATCTTTGAGGAACCTATGATGGAAAGGACTCCATAGATGAATACTAACATACCTTAGTGGTCAAGGCCCAATAGCTATGGTGAATTTAAAATCTTGAAGTGAAACCCTAGCTTTTTCTTCCTTAGCCTTATAGAGAGTTTTGGGGATGAACTTGGAGGGAAATTTATGATTTAGGAGAATGATTTAGAATGGGTAGTTTTAGGACTTAAATCAATATATAAGGATTAGAATAGGGTTTAAAACAGCATCTTAGGTATTAAACACATAGAGAAAGATCTAAAATAACCCTGACTTAAAAGTTGATGGGTGACTTATATGGATCACTAAACGGATCATATAAGTCTATTTGGTCTGTATAGGGAATCGTATAGATACCCTCAATTTCTTGTTTGCCTTAAATGGCTGGGCCACCTACCTAAATGGCCTATAAACCCTTTCACGGACTATTTAGGGTTCATTGAAGGGTTCATGGTCCATTTTAGGCCCGTGGACCTGCCCGTTAATCCACTTTAACCTTTGCAAATTTTGAGGTGTTACACTGCTGGAGAGTTGGTGCTAGGTAGGAGAGGAAGGGGCATCATCATCGTTGTCCTTGTCGCCTAAACTTGTTGTGTCCTGATTGTTCCCCACCTCACCACTTTCCACCTCTTATTTTCATCGCCAGCATACAGTCTTACTGAAAAAGGTAGAAGGGGGGATCCATTGTAGCTCTATGTCGCTGTCAAGGGCATCCTGACGCGCTTGAACAACATTGTCATAAGTCTTGAAAATAAAGGGGGCTTCTTGTTTCCCTGATAGAAATCCTTCCACCCCGACACTATCGGGCCCCCATATTCAATTTGATCCCTTGGATAGTGTAGACCACCACCAAAGCCCGAGGATAGGTCACATCGGTAAAGTTAACTGACTGATGAATCCTCTGGGCCACTAAAGTCACCCATCTCTTAGCATCGGCAGTAAAGTAGAGGTTGGTGATGTCCGGTAATCCAGTGGACCTGACCCCAAAAATCCTCCTTGACTAGTGTGTCATGTAACCACCCTATATCCACCCCCTTCAGTCAGCCCTCAAAATCGACATTCGAGACTTGAGGCACCTCATTAACCATCTAGGCATCCAATGGGATATGCACTCCTTGGATTCAAATAGTAGGGTTGGGTCCTCCCAACTCTTAGTAGGAAGAAGGGCATAGGACTCCCTCACCCAGCTAGAGCACTCAAAAGGAAGAGCCTCCACCAAAGGGCTATAATCAAACTCTTCCATCAGAGTGTGGAAAGCACTTTCCTTCTTTGCCACACCAAGCATGGAAAATTCCCTCTCAAAGCAAAACTTTGTTTCCCTAATAGTCAGGTTACCTCTCCCAACTAGCGTCATTGGTAAACCTCATAAAGGGTAGACCTTCCTCAGTTATGACAGGCATCGTATTGTAGAATCTGCAAAATATGTGATAAAGGGATTACAACTCATATAAGTACATAGGAAGACCATTCAGAGAAAAAATCAGCTTTGGTTGGACTAGGAGCCTATTGTATCGTGATGGATTTAAGCCTTGATATTTTGTGGGTTGATCATACTAAGATGATGGATTGAACGGTATGATTTCATTTGATTTCCACTTAAATCATAGCCAAAAATAATTATGATTTGATTGTCATCGTAAATTCTTACTAATGGACCACGAGTTTAGAAAGATGAAAAATGGATTCAACAAAAATAAGATTGAAAATGACCGCCAACCACTATTATTCACATGACATCAAAGTTGGAAGAGAGTTTATCAATTGCCTAAAATTATAGAAGTTTCACCTTCAAAACTTTCTAGTTATGGTGTTGAACATAATCAGATCAAACAGAGTATACTTTGGGGTATTTTCTGCATTTACAGCTACAAAATCTGAGCAAGGTGAGGCCTAGATGCCCGAATGGATGTTTCAAAAATATAGTTAGGGAGCTGCAATATCTCATAGGCAGCAACAAAATGGAAAAAAATAAAAATAGAACTCATCAAATGAAGCACAATTAGAATGGTAAAGTAACTGAGGAGGTTGCTATCCGACAACTTCCAATGAGAGTTGCCAAGCAATAAATAGTAGAACCTACCACCTCACAAACATCCATAAAATCTAATAAAAGATTATGAAGTTTCAATACAATATTTGGAAGAGGCTAGAAAATCAAGACAAGGCAGGAGATTTGCCGAGTTTAGAAGAATTAACAAGATCAAAGAAGGAAGATCAAGACATGGCAAAAGATTTGTCGAGTTTAGAAGAATTAACTAGATCAAAAAAGAAGGTTTTTGACTCTATATTCTTTCTTGTACTATTTTCTTGTTACCCCAATTTTAGCATTTTTAATATCATCTCAGAGTGTCTTTTAAACTTTGTGTTGATCATGAAATATTTGATTCTTTCTTCTTCTTATTTTTTACACACAGGTTAGTTAGTAGACGTTGATTTATGCCTCAATAGGATTAGTAAGATAAGTCATTGAGTATTTGCTTTTATTGTACTAATAAAAATTAGCCTAGACATGTCAACCAAATGAATTGTTATCCCATATAAACTCGTTACTGGTTTGGTGTCAAGTGGTAGTTAGAAGTCAAAGTACTCAACTGGTGTCATGCCAAAATGATGCATGAATATTTTCCCGTGGTTCTATATTAATAGAGTTAATGGTCAAAAACATACCTAAAGTATCTCAATTTTTTAGTTTCATACCTAAACTATCAGGTATGCAAGTTTCCTATTTGAACTATTACTAACTATTTATCAAAATGCGCTCCAACCACCTAAAGTATCTCAGTTTTATTAATTGCTAATGTTTGGAAACTAAACTTCAAACTTAAAATCTGAATCAATCTTATAAACTATTACCTTATAAATAGAGACCATAGTAAAGATCAAATATGAAAACTTGTGTTCAATTTCTAATTGTATTCCTTGTGGAATCTTATACCAACCATGTTGGCTTTTATATTTGACAATGATCGCTTAAGCCATTTAGTTGGTGTGATTTGGGGTATCAAATTTTAACAAAAGCTTATTTGGTAGATTTGGTTTAGATGATCTAAATAAGAATCTACGAAATTTCAATAAGGTATGCTATGCCTATCACCAACCCTATATTTTGTGTGTTCACAACCTCTCTTATGGGGATGCCACTATATGGTTGGATGCTCTACTAGCCGATTAATCACTATATTGGCTGATATAGCAAAAGAATTCTTAGAGATTCTTCCTCTGACTTAGATGTTACAACTCTTGGATGAGATCATGAAGATTTTCCAATTGTCAGACAAAGTTTTTTATGTGGCTTGGATACGATTTAAAAAGAATACCAAACAATTTTCAAACAATGGATTGACAGATAAAGTATTTCTCTAAACTTTCTATAAGTCACTCGACTCCGTCAATAAGTTGATGGCTAATAATGTGGCAGAAGGATTTATCATGGAGAATTCTTATGTCATGGCGAGTGATTTTCTTGATCTTAACTAAGACAGTCAATTTGTGAAATACAAGGGAAACATAAGTAACCATAGGAAACTCCTTGATAACATTATTGTCTAGAGAATATTTGAAAGAAAAAAAGAATTATATAAGACAATGACTCAAATGACGATACTCACCAAGAAGATAAGTGTGGTTGCGAAGTAACCCAAAGTCAACTAATTGCGCATGAGGAACCACATCATTTTTTTAGCAAAGATCTGAACCATTCTTCATAGGTATATAGGTTCATACCTAGTGATTCCTGATTGTTCATGGGGGCTATGGCCCAATCATAAGTGTGGAAAGTGTATTGGATGTGAATCATCGTGTGAAGAGAATATTTCATTGCACAACCATGCGAGAATGTCAGTGTTACTGCTATGGCTGCGCGACTAGGCTCCAGCTGCACGACAACACACGTTTGCTCCAAGATTCCTTTAGTTTTTTCTTCTTTTCATATTTTAAGGAGGGATGTTATCGTCTATTCTTCATTCCATAACCCTAACCCATGACTATTAACATTCTTCAAAAGCAAAATTCAATTAGATTTCATAAGTTACGATATACTCTTCTCTTTTTCTCCAATACTTCAAAGAATAAGATTTACAAGAATGCTAGAGATTTCAATTATGATTCTTCCACAAACTTCAAAATAAGGTACATAGGAATTCATTAAGGAATTTCTTTCATCCTCATGTCCAAAACTCCTCAGTTTATTCATGAATTAAATTCTATAGTTAGGATATATGAACCCACTTTCAAATTTATCCTTTTTATGATTTAATTGCATGATTTCTTGAATGACTTACTCATGATTATGGATTATTGACTATTGTATATCATTTTTATGCTTAGTTATGTTTTTCAGTGTCATCCTTATTTGTAGGGGTGCGCATCGGTCAGTTTGATTCAATTTTATGTATTATCGGTTTGGTTTATTAGGTTTTAAATACTCTAAACTAATAATCAAACCAATAAGATATTTTTAATCGGTTTTCGATTTATCAATTTTGGTTCTTAACAGTTCGGTTTTCGATTTAACCAATAAGAAATTCTTATAAAATAAATATATGTCTTCTCTAATAAATTCAGCGACAAGACAATAATGTAACTTTACAAATCTTTCATAAAATAGAAACAATAATGACAAACATGAAAAGAACTATATATGTGTAACACAAAGAGAAATTAAGAGGAATATGGTTCTTACTTTAGGTTTTGATGGTTTGTATAATGTAAAGTTGTGAACTCAAAATCACAATGAAATATGAATTAAATGCTAAATGACGAAGACATAAGAGATTAATATTTAATATTTATGTATAGGTAAAAGTAGTAAATTACTCTAGTCTTAATGGGTTATCAGTTTACCCAATAACATTATATTAAAAAGCAATACCGAACCAATAACTCGATAATTTTTTTATTAAACCATTGAAAACCCGCTAACCTAATAGCAATAAATCAATAACACTTTTTTGATTTGGTTATTGCACACCCCTACTTATTAGTTCTTGACATGATTTTGTTTATGATTCTTGAAGCTTATATTTTAAAATATGATTTTAGAGTCTTTATGTTATTATAAAAGCTATTTTGAGAATTTACAAGTTATGCATGTTCTAGAAAATATTTTCATGATGTGAAATATATGTTTTAGAAAGAGATTTCAGCATATGATTTAGAAAGGAAGGTTTGAGCTTTGTCTCATAGATTAGAGCATAGTCTCACAACAAAATATGTTTTAGAAAAACATTTTTGAGCAAGACTCAATATAAGCTTATATAGATATGTTATGAGTTATATAGATCATATATTTTGGGAATAATATTTAACACTGAGTGAATGAGGGTTATAGTTAGCCCAAGTTCCAAAACTATATGCCACTGTAGGATTATGTTTCACCGCTTTGTCAGTTGACCATTTGGCCTTGAGAGGCTCAGATTAGTGGATCCACATTAGACGGACATATTCTATACCCTAGCAAGATATAGAGCAACCCTCCCCAACTGAGATTGTATGCTGGTGCATCATGAGCTTACACGATATATGTCGGTTATGAGAAACCCCCACCTAAAAGATTATATATATTAGCACCTAAAAGATTATATATTAGCACCTCTGTCCTTACCTTACATACCAATACATTCCATGTATTGGCGCTACTTGTGCTACATTATTTGATGATGTAGATTTCAACACTCTGATTTAGTTTTGCGGCCAGATGTTCCACTAAGTTTCTCCACTTTCAAATTGTGGTGAGTCCTCCTCGCATTCAAAGGACTTCTATTCTGATTCCACCTATTTTATTCACTTAAGTTATATTAGCTTTCATGCAACCTAGAGTCTTGTCCCGGTAGACTTATCTAGCTTAATTATTTTAGAGACTTCATTAGACACAGTTAAGATTCATAGACATTAGTAGTCTCGGTTATATTTCAAACTTTTACTTGGATGTTTTAATGTTCTTTATTTGTAAAAGATTACATTAGTATTCAGTATCTTAGTCCATTACTATAAATCACGGCTTCCGCATTAGTCAGTGTTCAAAGTTATAGTATGTCGGGACAAGGGTTCTCTTGGGCAAAAAATGGTTACACGTGTCGGGCAAGTCTAGGGTGTAGGCTCGGGACGTGACAAATTGAAACCCCTACCCTCAAAGCAAGTAATGAGCCTAATTGGGCCTTAAGCCCTGCATACTCTATGTCCCTCTGCTTATCCCCAGTCTATGAGGCTTCGTCTTAGATATCTCAGTGATTATACTTCATGGCCAATATCGTACCCCTACGCATTGACCATCATCTTGAAAGAGTGCCTATGTCTTCCAGCCCTGAATAAAATTAACAATACATTCTATGAGGCATGTCGTAGGAACTCCCAAACCTACTCTCACCACGAATAGAGTCTAGCCATAGCGTCTCAATTCGTTCTTGGGTAAGTGTCATGCCTCGACTATCAATTGGTTGAGTCTGACAGAAATCCTCCACTAATTGTTGATGTTGATTCTAAATTTAATAGTGAAAACATTAGACTACAAATTTAGAAAAAATAAAGTAATTATCACTTTAAATTAGAGGCTTACGTAGGTCTTCTCAACCCAAATGTCTAGATCTTCTGAGGTTCTCTTATTTCTCGTGTGAGTGTCCATGAATGA
Source organism: Solanum pinnatisectum (assembly GCA_035578085.1). Taxonomy (NCBI): domain Eukaryota; kingdom Viridiplantae; phylum Streptophyta; class Magnoliopsida; order Solanales; family Solanaceae; genus Solanum; species Solanum pinnatisectum. The sequence goes on along the minus strand of JAWPEI010000090.1, from coordinate 9,587 downwards.
CTCATCTTGAGTTTCTGACCTCCCAAGTTCTTTTTCTACATATGAAATTAACTTATTTATTGATCAAGAATAATTAATTATTAATATTCTACAATATCGCTTAAGAAAACATACTAGTTTCCACCTCAATTCATTGGCTTTGAACCCCACTCATATGTAGAGAGCCACCCCAATTAAATGCTTTGAATGATTTTATACAATTCTTGTGGCAAGTCGATCCTCAGCACTAGGCTTAGCGAAGTTCTAAACCTTGAACAAGATTCGAAGTGTGATTTCACATACATTTTTTTCTAAATCTCCTACTATATTTGGTAAATGAAAAAATCAGCTACATTTTGTAAATACAAGTCTTATTTAAGCAAACTTCATCCCTCTAATTACCTTTATATTGATATTTAAAAAAATTACCGAACATAGTTATACTTTGAGTTCTTATAGCAAGTTCTAAAAATAATTCCTAAAACCCCTTTCATTCCTAATATACCATTGCCGCAACCCACTTCCATTCCCTGTTCTTTTCCTCCTCTTCCTTTGCTCTTCTTTCTCACAATCACCGTGTTTCCACTAAACGAGTCACATTCCCCCTCTCTTTTAATATTCTATGAATTCAGACTTGAGTAAAAGGTTGAAATTTTTGTTCCAATTTGAGGTCACTTTGATTTTACAGTTTCAATTTGAGTTTCAACTATATATTGCATAGTTGAGCTTGCTTTTTGCTATTTTAAAACAAATTTGTATAGTTTGGAGGTTCTATATACTCAACAAGCTTTGGATTTTATTTAGTTATATCAGTGTATCTAACAAAATTGAGGAAAAAAACAAATAAAATTGAGAAAGTGTATCTAGCAAATTTGAGTGCTTTGTTAATCCCTCCAAACGAATGTTTAATGTGAGATAGAGCGACTTACCCTAAAATCAATGTATTTAGCAAAATTAAGATATTGTTGATACAATTAAGTTGAATGAATAGATATAGTGCATTCAAGTAGATTGGGGAAACAAACACAATAAAATTATCGTGTCAACAGATACAACATGAGTTTCAGAAAACTGTGAGCACTGATACAACATGAATTTCAGAAAAATGTATTACTAATATAACAAATTTCAAAATTGATGCTACGTTTGCTAATTAGTCAAACGATCATTGTGTGAGTTTCTTGATTTTCCTTCACTACAATTTTCAAGTTTCATCACGAAAGAACAAATGGACGAACACCTTTCTTCTTTGTTAATCCCCTACAAATATTTCTACCATTTAACACATAGCTCATGCATGGTGTAAATAAAAGAGAATTACAATTACATCCCCCATTAACTTGTTTCATCATTAATATATATATATATATATATATATATATATATATATATATATATATATTAAGCTACTTTCAGCTTTCACCACAAACAAAATTCTCTGTTAATTTATTTATATTTAAAACTAGTCTTTCCCTTTCATGAAAAGTTGTGACTTTTATGAAAAATTGTGACTTTTATGAAAAGTTGCGCTTTAATGAAGAGTTGCGACTTTTATGAAAATTTGTGACTTTTATGAAAAATTCTTTACTTTAAGGAAGATTTGCGATTTTTATGAAGCGACTTTTACGAAGGTTGTGACCTTTCAGAAGAGGTTGCAACTTTTCCAAATAGTTGTAACATTTACGATAAGGCACAATAAGCGTTTGTTCGCTCTACACTTTGTTGTCTACATAAATGAAATTTATACCGTTTTAAAACAACGAAAATTCTGAACTTCTTATTCTTTTTTTTTCTTCTTCTGCACAATTAAATATTCGTGTACTTTACTCCTGTTGAGTAGCTCACTGACAAGTCACACCACTGCTTATTTAACAGATCCATGTGTTTTTTTACTGTCATAAATTTATGTTTATGTTATTAAGGATAAATGATAAGATGTTATAATTTTTATTTTCCTTTACATTATTAATGTTAGTTACTATGTAATCTTGTAAGTAAAATAATATAGTTTTTTAGTTTTAATGAGTGATAATTTTTAAGTATTATTTTATAAATTTTCGCGAAAAACGCGAGTAATTTTACTAGTTAATAAATATTTTAGAACATAAAAATCGGTTAATAATTTAGGATATTTTCGTCCTTCAATCTTTGCTTTGGAACATTCATGCTTTGCCTTAGTAGTACAGTTCGTTCTATAGATACACATATATATTATTTGGGGAATAACTAATTGGGCCTTAATCCTTGAGTCGCCTGAAGAAACAGAGTTGATCGGAAAACATGCTTCAGATCCGTCTTAGCAAGCCAGCAAATGAGAGTGGTGGAGTTGCTAAGTGGTTGCCTCCTGAAACTGTTACAGTTGCTTGCCCTGATCATCTTGTTTTATCTGATCTTCCTGTAGCGAAGAGCGTTGGCACAGTAAATCCTGCATCTATGCTCAAAACTCTTGGCCGGAGGTCCCGCCGACAGCTTGCTGAACGAGTACATTTTTGTGTCTGCTGTGACTTTCCAATTGCTGTTTATGGACGTCTGGTGAGTGTAGAATACAATCTTAAACCCTTTTAACTTTTGCTCTAATTTTTCTAATTGTTGCTTATGGACGTTTGATCACTAGTTAATACAAACTTCAACCCTTAAATTTTTCCCTAATTTTTGTGTCCGCCTCTGATTTTCTAATTATTATTTGTGAATGTCTGGTGTATATAGAAAGTTCAAACGTTAACTTTTGCCCTAAGTTGCTCAGACTATCCAAAAATGCACTACTTTTAAAGGATCCTACACATGTCTGATGACTTTTTTGAAGAGTCGAGCAACCTAGCTTTTGCCTATGTTTATAGAGGCAACATATTTTTCAATCAAATGATATTCATATTCCTACTATTAATAATGAGAGATCAGGACTAGGCTACCTGGTGGCTGCTGCTACTTAGTACTACTTTCTTTTATAGATGAAGTAAGAAGAATTCTTTAATGGCGTCTGGTGGATGCAGAAATGAGAAGTATATATATCTAGGAAATTAAAACAGTGAGATTTAGAATAAAAGGATAGGGAGCTGAAAAAATCTAAGAGGTACTCTTGGGAGCCTACCGGTGTAAAGTTATGCCAACGGAATAAGTTTAAAATACACCTAGATTTTACAGAGTGCATGCGAATTAATACACCATTGATTTCTTTTTAAACATATACAGCAAAATATACTGGTTGATATCATCCTCCATATCTTTCTGATGTATTTTTTTTATCAACTTTCCAAAATCTCCGGCTCTCATAGGCATCCTATTGTATGTCATAACCCAAGAAATTCCAAAATTAGAGGAAAATATTGCAAATGTCTGCAACTACTGGGCAGTGTAGGAAGATGTGTTTAGTTTCTAGACATTGATGGTACATGTAGGCTATATCATCTGTTCCCTATCTGAATGTTCCTCCTGCTAACGTTATCCCGTGCCGTGGCAGGCTTCATAGATTGGTGCCCAAGGAAAAAATTTGAGTTTGGGGGTAATTTTATAATTATCCCTTGTGAACTTTATAAAAATAAAACTAAAAAATTATCCCGTATGAGCTTCCAAAGCCATTGCTCAACATTCCCAATCTAAGTCAGTGAAGATTTTAGCCTGCCTTCACTATGAATAACCCCTTTTGTGTTGCCCCAACTTATTCTACCATTGTGTGGTTAGATAAAGTGAAGGACTGCAGTATTTGTAACAAAATCAATAGTTCTTTAAGTTCCTTCTAAATTGTAGATCCCATACGACTTTATGTCTGTTATGTGCAGTGGAGGAATCAACATTGAGGCTATTTGAAATTAATTTGATCTTGAGAGCCATGGGTCTTTCCAAATTTTGATATGATTTTCCTGAAACCCATCTTGTATGTGATACTCTAAGAGAAATCATCCCATAAATTCCTGATGTGAGAAGAATCCCACGTCTCCCATTCACAATCACCGAGTATTTGACTGTGGTAATGCAAAATCTAATTCATATAACCCATCTTCTCCAAAGCCCGTTGTATTTTGCACACTCAACAAATAGGATCAATTAACTTTATGAAAATCCCTTTCACACATCAAGTTTGCATAGAAGGCCAAGAGTATGTCTTTTGTTATTAGTCAAGCACTTCATTTGCAATCAGTGTTGCATCAATGATCTTTCTGACTTGAATGAAAGCACTTTGATGTCCTGAGACTAGTTTGTCAATCACCTTTTTCAGTATCTCTGCTAGGTGTTTTGCAGCTATCTTATACACACTACCAAGTTGTAATCAGTGTTGCATCGAAGTGTTTGTTGTTATAGAGGAAACACGCTTGGGAATTCTTTTTTACTTATATCAGTGTATCCAGCAAAATTGAGTGCTTTGTTTAAAACCTCCAAACGAATGTTGTATGTGAGACAGCGGACTTGCCTTAAAATAATGTTTTCAACAAAATTAATATATTGTTGATAAGAATAAAAGTTGGGGTTGGAGGCTACCATTATCACTGGAAGAGTATTTGGAGAGGACTGATCCCCACCAAAGTGAAATGCTTCACTTGGTTGGTCATCAAAAGAGCCTGCTTAACTCAAGAAGTCCTACAGAAGAAAGGAATGCAACTAGTCCCTAGATGTTTCGTATGCAATTTGACAGGGGAAACTAATAAACACCTATTCCTACACTACAAATTCACTACACAGATCTGGGAGTTTTTCCTCTACATCACAGGCTGGTTAGCAAGATTCAAAAGAAGTGGTGGAAGCTAATACCATCATGCATATGGTGGTCAGCGTGGATGGAAAGAATTGGAGATGTTTTGAAGGTAGATCTAATTCCATTCGCAAAGTAAAATGGAGTTGTTTAGTATCCTACATTTTTGGTGTAAATAGCTCCGTATAGAAGTTGTAGATCAAATTATTCATAGGGAGCTTGTAATTTTGGTTAGGGCAGTAGACTTTTGATGGTGGACAACATGCCCTTAATGCTGTAGAATACAACTTTTCCAATGTTAAAAATAATAAAAAATAAGTTATTGTTGATACAATTAATTGAGCGAACAGATACAGTGAATCCAACTAGATTGAGCGAACAAATACAACAAAATTGTCCTGTCACTGATACAACACGAGTTTTAGAAAGTTGTATCAGTGATACAATGCGAAAATGCATCAGTGATACAACAAACTTCAAAACTGATGCTACTTTTGATAATTAGTCAAACAATCATTATGTTTGGTAATTAGGCACTGAAGTACCAATATTTATGAAAATTCCTCTATGTTGTAGTATATATAAAGGCCTAATCCTTTTAACATGAATCCTAAAATTGAGCATATCAAAATCAAAACAGTGAAACATGAAGACCCATGTCCATAAATAACTGCGAAGGGGTTTATTGATTTTCCTTCGTTGCAATTTTCAAGTTTCAGCACAGAAGAACAAAGGGACGGACACCTCTCTTCTCTGGTAATCCCCTAAAAACATCTCAACCATTTAAAACACAGCTTATGCGTGGTGTAAACAAAAAAGAATTACAACTACATCCACCTCTAACTTGTTTCATTAATAAATATGTAAGGACTTAAAAGTCGATTATATTTTATGTATATTTTCGTCATTCAACATTTAACATGGAACATACATGCTTTTATAATATAGATAAATAGATAGATAGATATAGATTTGATTTCTATTTTCATTTGGTTGTTTTTGGGTCAGCCAACTTTGGCGGATTGGACAAGTTATTTTTCATTTCATCAATTAATAAAATAAGCCTGAGCTGCCAAGAAGTTTTTTTTTTTTAAAAAAATACAACAATGACGAAAACATTAAAAACATTAAGTGTATTATTCAGTTACCAAATGTGACAAAAAAATGCTTAGTTAAAGAATCTGAGTTGAAATTAGAAAGTAAAATCGCGAGAAACATGAAAAAAATATTATATTAATTTTATCACTAATTACTACTCCCTCCGTTTCAAAAAGAGTGGCCTAGTTTGACTTGACACGGAGTTTAAGAAAATAAAGAAAACTTTTGAATCTTGTGGTCCTAGATTAAAGTTATTTCAAATGTACAAAATTGCCCTTTAATCTTGTGGTCTTAAACATGCCGCGTGGAAAGCTGGAAGTAAAATGTTACCAAAAAAAGGAAAGAGGTCATTCTTTTTGAAACAAACTAAATAGGAAATGAGGTCATTCTTTTTGGAAACGGAGGGAGTAATAATTTATATAAATAGATGGTAATTTATATTATTTGGGGGCTTAACCCTAGAGCCGCCTGAAGTAGGGTGGAGAAACAGAGATAATCGGAAAAGATGCTTTGGATCCTGCTTAACAAGCGAGCAAATGAGAGTGGTGGAGTTGTTAAGAGGTTGCCCCTGAAACTGTTAAAGTTGCTTGTCCTGATCATCTTGTTTTAGCTGATCTTCCTGTAGCCAAGAGCCTTGGTTCAGTAAATCCTGCATCTCTGCTCAAAACTGTTGGCCGGAGGTCCCTGCGCCCGCCTGGTAAACGAGTACATATTTGTATCCACTGCGACTTTCCAATTGCTGTTTATGGACGTCTGGTCAGTATACAATACAATCTTCAACCCTTTAACTTTTGCCCTAATTTTTGTGTCTGTTGTACTTCCTAATTTCTATTTATGGACCTCTGGTGAGTATAGAATGTTCAGTGTTTTAACTTTTTTTCTCTAAGTTGCTCGGACTCTCCAAAAATGTTGTCATAGCCGCATCGGATCCTCCAAAAATGCACTACTGTTGAAAGATCCTACACACACCCGATGACATTTTTGAAGGGTCCTACTCCGTTGTTGTTATAGAGGCAACATATTCTTTAATCAATGATATTCACATTCCTACTATTACTTCTCAATACTGATTGTTTCCACCAACTAATGAGAGGTCAGGACTAGGCTACCTTCTGGCTGCTGCTACTTTGTACTACTTTTTTTTTAATAGATGAGTTAACAAGAATTTATTAATGGCGTCTGGTGGATGCAGAAATCAAAAGTCCTAGGAAATTAAAACAGAGAGATTTAGACTATAAGGATAGGGAGCTGACAAAATCTAAGAGGTACTCCTAGCTTTTACGGAATAAGTTTAAAATACACCTAGCTTTTACGGAGTGCATGGGAATTGAAACACTGTCGATTCCTTTTTGACCATATACACCAAAATATACTGGTTGGTATAATCTGCCAGATCTTTCTGATGTTTTTGTTCATCAACTTTCCAAAATCTCCGGCTCTCATAGGCATACTATTGTATGTCATAACTCAAGAAAATCCAAAATTAGAGGAAAATATTCCAAATGTCAGCCACTACTTGGCAGAGTAGGAAGAGGTGTTTCATGTTTGTTGGTGACCAGACATTGATGGTACATGTAAAATCTATTCACTATCTGAATGTTTATCCGGCTAACACTATACTATGGTAGGCTTCATAGATTGCTGCCCAAGGAAAAACATTTGAGTTTGGGGGTAGTTTTAAACATATCACATGAACCTTACCAAAAAAAAAAAATCAAAAACAAAATCCTGTATTAGCTTCCAAAGCCATTGATCAACATTCCCAATCTGAGTTAGTGAAGATTTGTAGCCTACCTTCACTGTGAATACCCCCTTTTGTGTTGCCACAACATACCATCATTTGTGTGGTTTGGGAAGTGAAGGACTGAAGTATTTGTAATAAAATCAACAGTTCCTTTAGTTCCTTCTAATCTGTAGATCCCATACAGCATTATATCTGTTTGTGCAATGGAGGAATCAACATTTGAGGCAATTTGAAATAAATTTGGGAAATCCAGCATTAGAGGTGATTTAGGGAGAGCCATGGATCTTTCCAAATTTTGATATGTGATTTTCCTGAAGCCCATCTTTTATGTGATATTCTAAGAGAAATCATCCATAAGTTCCTGATGGTACTTCCATAATCCAATACCATGAGAAGCCTAGATAATTTACAGCAGTTATTTTGTGAGCCATGTTTTGCTCCGACTACTTGCTTCGAAGAGCATCATCCGTTGTCCATATCTGCATAGTCACTTCATTAACATGCATTTGTTGTGAGTTGTCAGATATTTGATCCCACAAGCGTCCTACCTGTTTTGGCGTCTTGGCAGTTACCCATTTATTAACTGAAATTTGTGCCCTTGCTGTTGCTTTCCCAAAGAATGATCTCTGATTATGCCACATTATTGCACCACCATTTTTGGTATTGGAATGAATGACATCAGATGAGTAGGAATACTAATATCTTAGTGAGTGTTCCTCCCATTAATAAATGCCGCAGCTGCTATTAGCATGCGCCAGTGGTAGCAACATCGGCAAGCACACCAACATCACACACCGACAAGTGAAGAACTTTTTAGGCAGTTTCCAACCTCGTTCTTTTCCTTTAGAGGTTGTCCACACCTTCCAGAAATCTTCGTTCAAACTTTCAAGCGTACATGACCTAAAATAGGTTCCGTGTTTTTTGTCCATACAGTCCCACTGTCTATTATCATATTACTATAATTCCTCCTTGGTAGCACACACTGTTAGTTTTGCCCAATTAAACTCAACTATTAACCCAAATGTGATGTATTAAACTGGATATCCAGACCTCAAGTTTCGTTTCTTGATGGCATATGATGTCAACTTTCCAATTGCGAATCAAAGATTTGTGAATCTCTCTTTTGCTCACCGTGTTCAACCCCTGAACTTAATATTTAAGCTTCGTCCTGAGAATGCTTTTCGGTGCCTACCCATCGTCTTTCGACCCCACTCCATAATTTATACCACATTTGAGTCTGTTCTAGTTAGGGGTGAGCATACATATTGAAAATACAGACAAAACTGAATTAATTCGGTTTCAGTGTTATTTTAAATAAAACTTCGATATTCGATATTGTTCTTCGGTTAAACCGAAGTTTCATTACATGAACCCAAAATACCAAAACCTGGCAGTAACTAAGCTTTGGTGCAAATCAAAAGCCAAAGCTTTAGTTGGCCCCTTCCCTTCCAAATTCGAAATACCCACATGAGGAGCCACGCGAGTAGTGCCAGATGGCACATGACCTAGTGTCATTTGGCTCAAGAAGAAAAGAGTCATCACACATCACCTTTCCACAGGTTGCCACCAGTTTCACCTGCTCTCCCTTCTCCCCTTGTCGGTTGATTTGAGTGTCACATGTTCATTGGCAATGATGATGCCATCTAAACACCAGTCATTCAATTCTGTATCCAGATTGCTAGGAATAAAATTAAGACGTCTATCAATAGTTATTCTGGCTCCAAAGAAGTGAGTTCTACTTCTCGTATCTTCATCAATGGCTATGGAATCTCCAAAGAGTTCACCTAAGTTCCGAAAGTTGTTGAAAGTCCAAGCATGGAGTGGGATGCCGTAACCTTGATCAACATATGCTCTCTCTCTCTCTTTTTTTTTTTTTTTTTTTTTTTTGGAGTTCCAATCCTGCCACAGCTACCATCATTCCAGGGAATCCTCTTCATTCCAAATCCAATCACTTTCTTTAACTCGCACTGCCTCTTGTATCGAAGGATGTTGAAAGGAATAAATAAGTAGTTTATGGGGGTGATCTAAGTCCTGCTAGCCTTTGATCCTTAACAAACTATTTCTGGATTACCTCTGATTTGG